>JZKD02S2232768.1:581017-593538 GCA_000966675.3 Picea glauca | reverse complement strand
ATGTCGAGGGAGTCCGATATGGATCTTGAGCCGTAAATCTGAGTGCCCAGATCTCAGCCGCCCAGATCTAAGGGCCTCTTAGCACAACACACATGGGCCCAAAAACTTAGGATAAAAGGTAGAAAGTGGGTCTTTAACCCCTTTTTCATCATTTTTCCACCATGGGGCTATTTCCTATGGGAAAAACCTTCCCCATACAAACATATGTGTTAATAATGTCTATTTCGTAATTAATCATTGTTTATGTATGTCTTGTTGAGTATTGATGAATTGAATTGTATATGGTCATGCTGAACATGATGGTGTATCCTCTTTGACTCCCTTCACCACTTAAGTCTCAGCTGCGCTTCGGGTGAGACCTCCTTCCCTTGCGGAAGGTTGTATATGCCAACGCTACTAGACTATAGCAATACCTTTGTTGGTAACCTCCGAGAACCCTAGTCTTGATCTCGATCCAACAAATGGTTATGTTGTTGGGACCTAACTTTATAGTGAGTTTTTAGAGGATGCCTCATCACATATTTAAGTCTGATGTTGAGAATCGGTGGGAAAGAAGGTGTGACCAGTTTATACAGCAAGACACTGATTTACAACACAAAAGCTTTCGGGTTGTGAAGAGCGTTATCTTTTATTCTAAACTTGCAAGTGACCAGTACGAGATCTTTTGGATATGATTCCATAAAGAGGTATTTTAGTCACTCGGCCAACTAAAAGAAGCACCAGGATACAAAGATTGATTCAAGAGTAGATATAATTTGACCGATGAGCGTTTCGCAGCTCTTCATCGATTGGATCATCAGATCTCTCATGTTGTGGACTTTTGAGTTTGTTGTGGAGAACCACCAATAGTTTTCAAAATCAGAAGCAGTATTCTACGAGAGACCCAGAGGAAGATTGTTGTAGGAAATCCCTCTGTGGATTACGATTTTTCTAGCGAAAGAAGGGATGTTGCTTGTTCCTTCAATTGATTTGGCAACGCAAACCCCTGCGCGCACGAGTGGGGGGGTGTGATTTAGAAAAGGGTTCATGAGTTAGTTCTTGGAAATTCTCTAGGATATATGGGGGGTCGTCAAAAGAAAATCACAAGAGACGAATGAGCTCAGAAGAGGGTTGTTGTTCTTGAAAAGAGGTGGTGGAAACAGATGAGAAAAGTGATGAAGAGGTCTGATCAATCGAGGAAGGAGATCGACTTTGAGGATAGTCATAGGAAAGATTTATAAGAGTTGCGAGCTTTGAAGAGACGTGGAAGGTTAGCCAGCCAATGGTTGAAAGAAATATTTGGTGAAAGAGGTAAAGGTTATGGTAGAGACAAACGTGAAGAATGAAGTTCAAAAGAGACATATGAAAAATAAGCATGGATGCCACCACTGAAAAAGAATACCCAGCCATAACCTTTGAAGACGTTACGGGAGGATCGGAATATGCAACGCCATAAGATGTTTGATAACATCTAGATGTCAGTGCAATGCTACAAACGAACGTGACCCCCCAGATCAAATAATTTTGCTTCGAAGGTAAAGGAGCCAACCCTGAATCACTCACTCCCCAGTGCCAACCATTCCTCAGGTGATTTCTATAATGAATATTTTTGTAAGTTTAGTTAATTCTAGTCTTGTTATTCCAAAAAGTTCAAGTAGTGGTAGTAGCAGCAGTGTGGTGACTGTATTATTTATGTCACAACCAGGACCTTCAAGGTTCATATTAATAGGATATCCTAGTCCTACAATGGTGCATCAACAAACATGATCTCTTACACGATACCCAGAATTTTGGGGTAAAGGGGATGAGGATGTTGAGCAGCATTGGTTTCTTTGTGAAGCCATCTGAAGATCTAAAAGAACTCTAGATGCAAACAAATTGGTTGAGTTCCATAATACTTTGAGGGGTCGAGCTCTAAAATGGTACATGAAATCTATCGAACCGGGGAATCCCCAAGGGAATCCTTTCTCTTTAATCTAGGTGAAGCAAAATTTTATAGAGGAATTATGATTACCTCGGTCAAAGCAACAAGCTCTCTTTGAGTTACTGGAGATAAAACAATGAGATGGTGAATCTGCATGGGAATATAACCAAATATTTAAGGATGCGATAGGGAAGTTAGCAAACCCTATCCACGAAGATCACTAAAGAGAATGGTTTATTCTGGGGATGTTACCTCTAACTCGAATCCCACTGACTCAACAAAGAATAGTTGACTTGGGAGAAGCATTGGAATAAGCTATGAAGATTGAGGCCATGAAAGGCTATCCCGGAAGCTTGCGGATGCTAAGACCACCTAATGATAGTAACATTGTGCAACTGCAAGGCCAGATCTTCGCGTAAACTGATAAAATCCAAGAGTTGACCATTCCCAAAGCCAGTCAACCACAAGCATGGTGCATTGGTTGTTACACTGAAGGTCATACAGCAACCGAATTCCCTAGATTGCGGGGTTCATGACCCCCCACGCACCCAATGGCGCCTCCACCAGTAGGACCATCGGGAGGAATTGTGCAAGTTGCCATTGTAGTGTCATTTCATGGCCCCATTCAATACCAGGCTTTCCCAAATAATCAAGGAGGGAAGAGCAACAAGTTTTCCAGATCTATAGAAGTCATGGGAACTCCCTTAGACTACCGTGTTCTACAAAAGTACACCTTTGTTCCTAATACAGTATATTGTGATTTTTGTGGGTCCCCTACTCATTCTACCAACCAATGTAGAGCTTTGGATGCTCTCATGGACAGATTAAATCATTTCATGTTTAGAGTCAATGAAGCTCCTCAAGGGTTTGGAGGAGGCCATCGAGGAGGAGGAAATTTGAGAGGAGGACAGACTGCCAGAAGGGGACCAGGCCACTACTACAACTGTGATGAGCAAGGGAATATTGCAAGAGATTGTATGCTTCCACGAAGACCATTGTGTGCACATTGTATAAATAATACCCACTCCACCAGAAATTGTCCTGATCTGATTACCAAGTGGGAAGACCGTGCATGACAAAGGGGCCAATCTGATCAACTTTGAACCTAGACTTGTAGTTGAGGGAAAAGAGTCAAATATTAAAATTGTCACTAGAGGTGTAACTAAGACCGATGTCGATATTGAAATTCCTCATGATATCAAGATCCAAAAACTAGTACCTGATAGTATCAAATATGACCCTATAAGGGAGAAGGGATTTTTCAAAGATGCAATGGAGATGTTCCACCGACTATCTAGTTTTTTAATGCATGAGTTTGTGGAACCAAGTTCTTAGCCACATCCTCTCCAACCCAGAGTTGCGAGAGAACCACTTCCTTAAATAGAGCCTGCGTGTAAGTCATAGAAAGTTTTTGATCTGTGGTTACAACTATTTTCTGACATTTTGGATGATGAACAACTTACTTGAAAGTTGTGGAATACACTAAAAAGGGACTTGGGAACTGAAGGAAATTTGGAAGAGTCTATTGTTGCTAACCTTCCAACATGGAACACAAGTAGGATACAAAGAAGGAAGAGGAAAATCGAGAGGGAATTTCGGCTGTGCCCACATTAACGACAATGAGATCAGGGACACTATGTTAGACTTAGGTTCTAATGTCAATATCTTGCCCCGAAAAACTTGGGAAGCAATGGGTAAGCCCAAACTTGTATATTCTCCTATTCAGTTGTAGATAGTGAATCAATACTGCATCTATCCGGTAGGCAGGATGAAAAATTTCAAAGTAGATTTAGCTGGCGTCAAAACAGTGGTAGGATTTGAAGTCATCGAAATAATCGAGGAAAAAGATCTATACCCAGCTCTGTTAGGAATTGATTATGCCTATGAGAACTACATTATAATCGATCTTAAGAAGAAATCATGACCTTCTAATCCAATGGCATGAAAGTAACCCAGCCTCTAAACCCTTATTAAGGTCCACGAAACATTGATCCAGTAGATGAGAGTATGGAATAGGATGCTCTAAATCAACTCTACATTATGACCACATGTAACCAAGAAAATTGCATTAACAAAACTACAGATCGATCCATAAGTTGGTGAAGTATTCACTCTGCGAATGAAGACTCTAAAGTTTCTTGGGAAAATTGGCAACAAGGCAAGTATGAGAACTTTTCAAGACGTTGTGCAACTTTCCAAGCAGTAAGGTGGATTGGTACAAAGATCAGGGAGTGTACAACATATGATGGTACCTTGGATTTACAAAGCTTCCTCATTAATATGGAGGGTGGGGTTGTAGCAGAACACAAACTCTCAACACTTGATCTAGCCCTAAAATATTCTACTGCCAGGTGGTGGGATGCTCACAAAGAAATTGTGTCAACTTGGGATAAAGTCAAACTTTCTACACAACACCGGTTTCTTCACAGCTTCACAAGTACAACAGTTGGGACAAGACCGACAACAAGAGGATCACATGTTATACTTGGAGATATATGATTGTACGTCTAATCCAGTTACACACATTGAGCATTGTTTACAAGTCTGGAAATTTGTGCAACTTTCTTCCTTTCTATGGACACATTAATTCTTTCACTCTTTAGGAACTATTCCAAAGGCCTGGTATGTGCATGAGGAAACAAGAAGACAAACAGTATGTTGGAAGACACTTTAGGATCAGTTCTGCCATGATTTCTCCTTTTCTAGTAACTCTCTTGTAATTACTCTAATACTACAACAAGTCAAAAAGATGTTATTTACTAATGGATTTAAGTCCACATATCCCCCTATGATTTGTACTAAACATGAATACCTACTCCATCATAGCCTTTATCCATCCCCTACATGAATTCCCATGGCCTATAGTAAAGTTGATAAGGACCTAGGAGACCCCGAGGAGTTGGAAGAGCTCAAACATTTAAATTTTCAAGAATCCATAGGAACCAAAGAAGTCAAGGATACCATATTTGGTGATATCAGCAGCTTATACACCCAGCCTTTGAGGTTGTGAAAAGTAAACATAGGGAGTGAGGAACATCCTAAGATGGCATCCATAGGTGATTATTGGGATGAGAAAACTATGACTGAGATACAGGCTCTCTTGCGGGAGTACGAGGATCTCTTTCCTAAGATTTTCTCAGAATTGAAGGGAATTAACGGAGATTTAAGTGAAATGAAGATTGACCTAAAACTTGACGCAAAGCTAGTTAAACACAGACCTTACCATATCAATTCGTGAGTAAAGGAGAAAGTTAAGAAGGAGATAGATCGAATGTTAGTTGTTGGGTTGATTTTCCCCCTGGATGAGGTTGAATGGATCAGTCTTATTGTGATACAGAGCAAGAAGGTATCGATGATATTAGAGTCTTTGTTGACTATTGAATTCTAAACTCGGTCAGTGTACACGATCCTTTTCCGACTCTTGTCAGTGATGAAGTACTAGATCAGGTGGCGGGAAAGGAAACATACTCATTCACAGATGGGTTTTTTGGGTATCACCGGGTTAGAATTGAGGAAGAAGATAAAATAAAGACTGTCTTCACTACAGAATGGGGTTATTTTGCTTATAATGTTATGCCCTTTGGGTTGGGAACGCCCCAGTTGTTTTCTCTCGAATTGTCATTGTTGCATTTTGCGACTTCATTCATAAATTTCTTGAACTGTATATGGATGATTGGACTGTGTACAACCTATTAAAGGAGCACATAGGCTTACTTTGGTTGATGTTTGATCATTGTAGATAGCTACAGATTTTGATAAACTTGAAGAAGTACATTTTTTGTGTACCATTTGGAAATATGCTAGCGCATATAGTATGCAGGGAAGGAGTGTTGGTGGATCCTGCAAAGATTGTTGTGATATTGAATATGCCTCCTCCTACAACTTCCAAACAGTTGTGTTCAACGTTGGGTTGTATGGGATATTATCATCGATTTATCAAGAATTATGCCAACATAACTGCCCCATTGGAGAAATTGTCGAAGAAATATGAAGTTTTCAAGTGGCAACCAAAGTGTGATCAAGCTTTTGACACCCTTAAATAAAAATTGAGCACTAAGCCTATTCTGGTGTACCCAAATTGGCAGGTGGAATTCCATGTACACATTGATGCCTCTGGAATTGCTTTGGGTGCAATCCCTGCACATCTTGGAGAAGGAAACCTAGATCATCCCATCTACTTTGTTGGTAGGAAGCTCTCTCAAGCCAAGTGCAACTACACTACCACCGAAAAGAAAGGTTTGGAAATGGTTTATGCTTTTCAAAAGTTTAGACATTATTTGTTAGGAGGCCATTTTAAATTATTTACTAATCATTTTGCTTTAACATATTTGGCTAATAAGCCTTTGTCAGAAGGCAGAATTTGTAGACGGTTGTTTTTGTTTTGGGAGTTTTCTTTTGAGGTCATTGTTAAACCATGTAAATTAAATGTGTGTCCCAACCACTTGTCTAGAATTGAGTCAGGAGAAAGTGATGGAGTTGTAGATGACTAGCTCTGAGATGTTGATCTTTTCAAAGTTAAAGATGTTCCTGATTACTTGTCTGACATTGCCTTATTTTTTAGCACGGGCATATGCCTTGAAGGTTATTCTCCAACTCAAAAGAGACACCTAATGGTTCATGCCACAAACTATCAGTTGATTGCAGGTCAGTTGTACAAATTGGGACTGGACAAAATCCTTAGATTATGTGTACTTGACTATGAAAGGTTGGATATCCTGTGGGAGTGTCACAGTGGAGTTGTGGGAGGCCACATAGGAGGTAAGGTGACAATGTAGAAAATATTACAGGTAGGATTGTGGTGGGTGACTATATTTAAGGATGCCAAATACTATTCCAAAACGTGTGATGTCAGTCAGTGGGTTGCTAAGTCGTCACGTGGAGATGAGTTCCAATTACACCTAGTTCATGCCTTGTAGACCTTCGAGAAATAGGTCGTGGACTTCATTGGTCCCATTAACCCATCAGCTAAGCATTCAAAAGCAAGATACATTATTACCGGAACTAATTACTTGACTCGATGGGTTGAAGTATAAGTTGTTCAGAATTTCTCGACAAACACAACAACACAGTTAATATTTTAGAACGTCATTACTAGGTTTGGTTGTCCTCAAAGTTTGACTAGTGATTAAGGAGCTCACTTTATCAATGAGACTATCACAGCCCTCACAAGAGAGGTTTTGATTTAGCACCATAAGAGCAATTTGTACCATCCAAAAGCTAATGGAACAATGGAAGCATTCAACAAGATCTTGGAGATGGGTTTGACTAAAGTATGTTGCACAAATCAGGATGATTAAGATGAGTGAGTTCCAGTCGTATTATGGGCTTACAAGAATAGTATAAAGAAATTGTATAAGTATCCTCCATTCAAACTGGTTTATGATAGAGATGCAGTTGTTACCACTGATTAAGCATTTGTTACCACCAATTTCATCACTCCAAGCTTATACATTACGTGAGTGACTCAGATGATCGGCGATGAATCAGTTGCAAAAAGGGTCGCAGAATTGATGGAACTCGAGAAAGTTCGATTCTTAGCAGATTTTCATCAAATTGTGGAAAAGGATAGGCATAAGGCTTGGCATGACAGGCAATTTAAGACCAAGAAGTTTTCACAAGGAAATCAAGTTGTGTTATATGACAGTAAGTACCAAAAGAATCCTGGGAAACAATAGATGCATTGGCTTGAACCCTCTATAATTGCGGAAATACATGACTTCGGAGTTGTCAAGCTCACACAATTTGATGGTATTCTTCGTTCAGGATGGGTGAATGGTGCATGCCTGAATCCCTATGTTTCTTCTTAATAAGTGAAGTTTCGTCGCACTCTTGTCACAGGGAGTGAGTCTAGTAGGTAGGATTTCCAGTGGTTTTGCTATTTTCCTTTTATGTTGATAAAAGGGTGATGTGTCTCATTATCACTCCATCTAGAGTTTAGTTGTCACTGTCAATTTGTCCTGCTCGGATATCACTTTTGTGGTCAGGGACATCTAAATTGAAGTCTAAATCAAATGCTCACGCATTTAGGAGCTTATAATTTGGAAATTCATGTGTTGGGTTACTTGGGTTGACCCAGGTTCTAGCTATAGGATTACCAACAAACCCTTCTACCAATGGCCCTTCTGGATACTAGAAGGCAACACAACACACATAGTGCACAGCGCAGTCTCACCTGAGATGGCTTCTATGGGTGGCTGCAGGACTCAGATGTTTGCAACCCTGGGATGGGATGTGTATCTTTTAGAGGAATCTAACCTACTCAATGTCAACCTTCAAACCCTCATTATATTTTACTCCAAATCACTGTCACCAATATTCTGATAGGGCTTCATTAACCATTATAGCCCCGTATGTTTAATGACCAACACTTTATCTACTATAACGCAAGATTCTGATCAAAATGCTAGCTAAAGCATTCATTCATTTGGTGTTGTTCTGCATATTAACTTATTCTTACTACGCAGTGTTCATTCCTTCATCATTTAACATATTCATCATAAAAACTCATTAAAGAAAATGCAATCACAACCACTGCATACAGTCACATAAACACATAGATATACAGTGGTTCACCCCCCTGGGGCTACTTCCACAAAGATTTGTCGCTTCGACTCTTTATTCATCTTCCACACAAAATGTAGTGTTGTGCATTGTACAATCCTTCCTTCATTACATCCGATCTCCACAAATCTCAATAGTTCTCACTTACACCGAGAACCTCTCATCAAAACCTTAAAAATTAATAGTTGAACCAGCTACAAAGTGTCAACAATCGACTGATCCCCCTTCTACCATCCTAATACATTCTACTTATACAAAACTGGGACAAAGCCCTTACAAAAACCCTAACCCTAGAAGGATTAGGTTTTTCCACTTTTTCCTTGACTTCATCTCAGTTGGTCCTCGATCTAACCGTTGCTTCAAGTCGGCGCTTGTCCACTTTCCAATTGCTCTGCAACATTTTATCCACTTTCTAACTGCATTTCTCAGCGCGGGTTTCCCCTATTTCCGACGCTACTTTTCCTCTACTTTCGGCGCGCTCCACTATTTTCCCGTGCTCTCTTAATTCCTTCAAAACTTCTTTGATTTTCCCCAAAATTGGCCTGCGCCAACGGGCCCCCAACACTGACATTGTGACTCGTCTCGAGTCACTCACGGACTCTAGCATCGTCCATTGCTTGTGTCAGTGCTTCGTACATATATGTTATCCGCTAGCATTGCTCTTGCGTCTGGCTGCTCTTTTCTGTCATGGCTTCTACCACCTGCACAGTGACTGGAGGTCTTAAGATTTCTCCCTCATCCAATCCTATCTATTCGATGCGCACTTTTGATGTGTCAATCTCCATGACCAGTTGCTTCGCATTTTCTTACAAAGGCTCCAACTAAGACTGTCTTGCGATTTTTTGTGGCCGCACGGCTTTTTCTTCTGCTTGTAGGTTCTTCATTTCTGCAGTCGTCTTGATCTTCTCTGGCAGAGACATTGTCCTCTGTCACTTCTTGACATATGCCATTGTTGCATTCAATTTATCTTCATCCCCTTGCATCACTTGTAGGCTCCCATCCTCTAATAGTTGTGTCCACAGTTGGGCACTCTTTTCCAACAACTCTGCCACTCTATGTATATTTTGCGCGATGTTTTCCACATATGTTGTCACATCTTGCTCTCTTTGTGCTATGACTTCTAGGTGAGTAGTAGGTATAGTGTACTACTCCCGTTCCTTGATTTTCTCTTTATATTGTTGCAGAGTCTGCGCTATTTTCCTCATCTTCTCTTCAAAAAATGTTCCCTCTAATTTTGCGTTATCGGGGATGGCTTGAAATACTGCACTTATATGTTTCTCCATCTCCTCCACTTTTTGTTGCACTATATTTTTCTCCTGCCCTTCTTGGTTGATGACTTCCTTCAATATAAAATTCTCCTCATGTGCTATCTATAAATTCGTCGCATCAGACCTTGCTTTGGACTGAATCTCCTGCGCGGCGCTAACCTGTAGTTTATACAGTACCTTTGTTGGAATCTTGGGCAACGCCAAGTCCAATGTCTCGATGTACTTCAAGGATTTTTGTGTTGTTTCTTCATCGATGAACAACATCTCCGGTGTTATGATAAAATTAACACTTCCATGCTTCGTGATTTGTACTATCTCTCTGGTAAGTACCCCTTCTCTAATGGGCGCTGGTTTCTCCTTCTTTTTCTGCTCTACCCTGATCCTCAACTCCTACAGCGCAGTTTTTACCTCCTGTACTTGCTCCATAATTGAAGCCCTATGATTCTCTGCATTTTCCCATACCTTTGACAGTCTATATTCAATTGTCGTGGTTATCAGCTCCACATCATCTGCTATCAGTGATGTTTCCATTAGTTTTTTGTGGGCCTTTACCTTCTTCCTGGACCCACTTGCTTGCTCCCCTGTCCTTTTTTTCTACGCATCTGTGTTTCCATGCATGTATCCTGCCCAACTTCTTCTTCCATGGCTATCTCTTGTGCCTTTGTCTGCGCTTCTTCTACGTGCACTTGTTATGTCGCTCCTCTTGGTACCTGCTATGCGCGCGGTGGACCCTTTGTAGGACCACGTTGTGACTTCTTTTGTGTCCTACTTTTCTTTTGAATTGGGTTGCTTTCCCCCACTGTACTTGTTGTTTTCTTCTTTTCCTTGCTTGCACCGTTTGTGCCTGTGTTGCAAAGGGACTGTTTTGTCCTGCGTCCTAGTTTGTTCTCTTGGCACTTTCCACTCTTCATACCACTCCTGGACCTCCATCCGGATGTCCTGCATCATCATACAGTACTTCAGCTGCAACCACTCCTTGGTTGGAGCCCTCTTCACCTGTAGCCACATACTATTGCGCGATGCCTGGAAATTAGCTATATGTCCAAACTCCTGGACATATTCTAGCGAGATCCTCTATGTGTCTGCCACCCTGTTATGGATCTCCATTAAATACAACACGAATACGACACTGCTGATTTTCTTTCCCTTGGGATCTGTTGTACTTCGAAAGGACATGTAGCACACTACGCCACACTTTTTTGTCCTTGGTAGGAACAGACTGTATGTGGGTTCTTTCCATCCCATCAATGGAATCAGAATGAGTAACCACGAGAAGTGGAACTCAGAGCCCCAATCTTGTGCGTCCTTGTAATCTTCTAGAAAGGAATTTAGTAAATAAGGGGCCCAGCTCATCGAGCTCCCCTTCGTGCACTGTGCTCTAGTTGCTACCACTCCCATTGGTACCTCCTCTTTTCTACATTTGCGCATTAATTTGCAACCTATAAGCCTTGTTGCAAATCGCATCGTAGGATCGATGATGTCATTGATCCTGATTCCCCTATTGCCTCTCTCTGCATCATACTTCGCCTTTATTTCAACCGAGATGGATTTTGCCTTCGTTTTGTCCTCTAAATATTGCTCTGGCTTCTCCCCATCCATGGATAGCCTTGCGATTGATGAAATTAAGTCGACATTAATAGACAGTGGCCTATCCATCCAAATAATTCCTCCATGCACCCTTGCTAGGAGTTGCTTCACACATCCATTGATGTGTTTACCACCCCCAAAGTGCGGTATGTCCAACAAATTCATGATTCTCATGTTGTATAACCCCAGGATCCACCGCCCAGGCTCCAACAGTGGCGCGCCTGATGGACCTTCTTCGCTTCTCTACAAGTAGCTCTATGGCGCCAAGTCTAGGAATTTCACTGTGTCCACCACGTCATAGTCGGAGTATTTAAAGGCATCTACTCCTCCCACCATTTTGTCATCAGCCTTCACTCCCTTGAGGATTTTTAGCATCACTGTGGCCAAGTCCGCCTGTGTGCATTGCTCTCTGATCGTGTTTTATTTTTCCCTTGTGGGGCCGATACCCCAACCTTTGGTACAGTCTTTTACTCTGTTTCATGCTCTGGTTTTGGATCTAGGCCCTGTTGCATTGACTTTGTGGCCTGCTCGCCCTGTTGTGACCCTTTTCTTCTCGACCCGTCAGATTTCATCTTTTCTGTGTCCTCCTCTAGTTGCCTCGTCTTCTGTGTTGGAATTTGTTTCTCCTCAACATGCTTAGTGGTCGGCTATTACTCTAGTGTGTGGATCTCGTCCACAACCACGACTGTGGGAATCCCCTACGTGTTGGTTGTGGAGCCTGATTATCTTCCTGATTCAGAGGTCCTTGCTTTCAGTCGTGTTTATACCCCATGAAGTAATTACACCCTAGAAGTATGTACACTCTTCCGCGCGGGGGAGTGCGGGGGGGGGGGACCCCCTCTGGAGGGTCGGGGGGGGCTATCCCCCCGGCTGGGGGGTCGGGGGGCAGGCGGGCCCCCAACGTGGGTTCAGGGGCGAAGCCCCCGAAGCAAAAATTGCCTTGTAAAAGTATATTGTAATTTCATTGTAAATCTGGACCGTTCATTATAAGGTCGCAGATCTAACGGTAGAGATTATGTGAGGTTTTTTTTTTTTCCCTAGAAGGAAACCCTCTTTTATGAGGGAAATGTATTGCAACAATGGATGATGGTGAAGATTGTATTCTGAGAGAGGAGACTGTGAGAGAAAGAAGAGGAAGTTACAGCGGGTTTTGCTGTAGGTTGTATCCCTTCATTTGCTGGATAATAATAAAGGAAGGACCT
>JZKD02S2232768.1:547820-576825 GCA_000966675.3 Picea glauca | reverse complement strand
CATTTGCTGGATAATAATAAAGGAAGGACCTGGCAATTTCTCTGGTGGACGTAGCCCACACTGGGTGAACCACGTAAATCTATGTCTCTCTTGTATTGTGTGTCTTCTGTGTTTTCTTTCTGCATTTGTTTTATTTTATTGCTCCGCGGTCCTATTTTTCTAACACTACGTTCATGTTTCTGTCCCTCGAGCACTACTTATCGTGTTCCGCCCGACCATGTTCGACGCTCCAACACGTGGTGGCGACATCCTAGGGAAATTCAAGTTGTTGATCTCTAAATCTCCAATGGCTCTCATGAATTCTCACTCTTTCACACTTAAACTTCACTCTTCATTCTTATCCTTAGCGCAAAAACACAAATGACCATATTTCCCCCCTTTTCTAACTTTTATAGCGGGACGACGAAATGACAACTGTTCTACACTGACAGTTTTCACTCTTTCACTTTTTTTCTGCACGCTCCACTTTTTGTGTCTGTCACCTATTTTCCTGCGCGCAGTGTCTTCGACATTGGTTTTTCTGTGGCGCACTTGTTAATATTAACAATTCTATTACATCAAAACCTCTAATGTTATCCTATTCTTTTGTATTTTTGTTACGTTTCTTATTTTTATGGATTTTTGTCTTTTTCTTATAACATCTACTATATACCATATGTACAATCATACCTTCTCTTTTTGTTTTTACCTTAGGTTGTTAGGTCGACTATCTTGATATAGTTTCAGTCGACTTCCATTCACTACTCCTCTGAGATTCTTCCCTGCAAGATCTTTTAGTTGCACAACACCTCCATTTGTGATAGCCTCTACTTGATAAGGCCCTAACCAATCCATCTTGAACTTCCCAGGGTGTTGTAAATACCTGTTGTCATAGAGGAGAACTATATCTCCTTCCTTAAAACCTTTCTTCTTTATGTGCCTATCATGCCAAGATTTGTCCTTTGCTTTATGTACTTCCTGGTGAACGCCTGCTAAAATTTTGTCTTCTTCCAACTCCATCAACTTATCCAATCTTTCCTACGCAACACCTTCTTTTGTCATGTTGGTGATTGTTGTAATGTGCAGACTCGGTATTAAATAATCCAATGAAACCACTACTTCATGTCAATACACCAGTCTGAATGGTGTATGTCCCGTCATCTTCTTGCATGTAGTCATGTAAGCCCATAGTATTGTTGATAGCTTCAAGTCCCAATCATCCCTATTGACATTGCAAATCTTTGTCAATGCATTCTCTAGAATCATGTTAAACGCTTTCACTGTACCATTTGCTTGGGGATGGTAAGGTGTGCTCTTCTGATGATGTATCTCAAATTCTTCTGTCATAGCTCTGATTGTATTGTTAATAAAATCAGTTCCATGATTAGTTAGCAAAATTATAGGACATCCAAATCTAGTCACCGCATTCTCAAAGAGAGCGCTACAGTTTCTGCGCTGCAATCCTTTCTTGGGGCTACTTTTGCCCACCTGGTTAAGTATTTTGTTGCAATGATGATGTATCTAGATCCTGATCTCCTTGCTAGTGGATTAATGGGTCCAATGAAATCCACAACTCATTTATCAAATACCTGTAAAGTTACTTGGGGCATAAGTGGCATTTCATCTTTTCTGGATGGTTTCCCCACCCTCTAACAGACATCACAGGTCTGACAGTATTCCTTCGCGTCCTTATGTATTGTAGGCCATCATAATCATGCGCGCAACACCTTCTATGATGTAGGTTTTCCTGCATAATAACCTCCATCAATCCCTTCATGTGCTTCTACTAGCACCATGGAGCGTTCATGCTCCATCACACATATTCTCATAATTCCATCTGCACCTAGCTTGTATAAATGACCTGCAATCAGCTGATAAACTGCAACGTGCACTACCAACTATTTTTTCTGCGCGACAGTAAATTTCTTGGGAGCCATTCTTGTGCTTAAAAAACCAACAATGTCAGCAAAATAATCATCAACAATCTGAACAGAAAATAAA
The DNA here is from genome assembly GCA_000966675.3 of Picea glauca. Taxonomy (NCBI): domain Eukaryota; kingdom Viridiplantae; phylum Streptophyta; class Pinopsida; order Pinales; family Pinaceae; genus Picea; species Picea glauca. The sequence continues at coordinate 574,845 of JZKD02S2232768.1, read as the reverse complement.
TTAGCATCGGGAAAATTCTCCTTCGAGTTCTTTGTCTCCTCTCCATTAGAAATTCTTGACAAATGATCTGGTCCTGCATTCAGCTTCCCTGGATTTACTATGATCTCAAAATCAAATTCCTGAAACAATAACAACCATATACAGATCCTCACCCCAACATTGGCTTGTTGACTAATTATTTCAAGGTGGAATGATCTGTAAACCTCTTAAAATGTTGACCCAATAAGTAATGTCTGAACTTCTGTAAGGCATATACCATTGCCAGGCCTTCCCTTTCTGTAGTATTATAGTTATGTTCAGACTCTGATAGTTTTCTACTAGAAAAGGATATTGGGTAATTAATGTCTCCTTCACCTGGTTGTGCTAAAACTGCTCCAAGTGAAATGGATGAAGCGTCCACATGCACATGAAATTCCTTTGTCCAATCTGGAAAAATCAAAATTGGTGGTGTCACCATCTTCTCCTTCAATATGTCCAAGCTTTCTTAGCATTTCTCATTCCACTAAAACTTGATGTCTTTCTTTAGTAATTTCTCCATGTACGTAGTAATCTTTGCATAGCCCTCTATGAATTTCCTATAATACCCTGTGTGGCCCAATGTTGCTCTCAACTAGCGAAATGACTTTGGTGGTGGTAAATTGACAATAGCAACAATATTTGCAGGCTTTACTATCAAGCCATGTTTGCATACAATGTGTCCAAGTAGGATACCAAACGGTGTATTGAATATACATTTCTTAATGTTCAGGGAAATATGACATTGCTTACATATCTCTAACATTAACCTCGGAATTTCTACATGGTCCTTTAATAAACTGAATATTGTCCAATCATCCAGATACACCTCTAAAAACTTATGTATAAAATCCTTGAGTGCAACTATTACTACTCTGGAAAATATTGTTGGTGCATTCTTTAATCCAAATAGCATTAATGTGTACTGATATGACCCCCACTCTATTGCAAATGTGGTTTTGTACCTGTCCTCCGCAACAATTATGATCTGATGGTATCCTGAAAATCCATCTGTGAAGGAGTAGACTTCTTGTCCTCCCACATTCTCTAAAACTTCATCTGTAAATGGAGTAAGAAAAGGATCATGCAGGCATGCATAATTTAACTTTCTCAGGTCTACACATATCCTAATCCCTCTGGTCTTCTTTTCTTAAACCACCATTGGACTAATCCACTATGATTCTTCCACAGGGTCTATGATTCCCGATTCTAGCATTATGTCAAGTTTTGCCTTAACCTTCTGCTTATAGATGGGGTTTAATTTTTATGGTCTCTGTCTCACTGGTTTTTCATTTGGTCTGAGGGGTATCTTCATCTCTCCAAGTTCTCCTACTACCCCTTTCATCTCTGAAAATGTGGTTGGGAATAAGTCATTGTCCTCACGCAGTAATTCAGTTATTTTTTACATTGTCTCACTGTCCCAGTAATCTCCAATGTTGGCTATCTCTGGCTTCTCTTCAGTCCCAATATTGACCTTTTTAATCTTCATTGGTGCAGTGAACTCTTCTGATTGTAACAAAGGTCCTTCCAACCCTTTTTCTCCTTCCCCTTCTACTATATGTATGTCACATGGGTTGTCTTCTACTTCCTCATCCTCTACGACATGATAACAGTAAACTAATTGTTCAAGTGTTTCTTTTTTTAAATATCTATCTATTGTCACTGCATCTACCCCATACTCTTCAAATATCTTCCTTTCATCCTCTGTAATGTCAGATCCACCCATAGATTATCACTTTCAAATGAAAAAGTCTTAATAAAGTTATGTTGCATTGTGCCCCAACTCACAGTTTCTCTGTGCAATTCTTGTTCCTTTTACCAGTTACTTGGTATCCCTTCTAAGGTATGAATAAAGTAATGTGTCCATTCCCCTGGTGGTACCAATCTCCAGCTGTGACACAATCGTTTATATGATGTATTGGGTTCCCTCTTCCATCATACTTCTATAAGGGTCTATCCTGTTGACTCCTACCAAATCTTATGCACATTAGTCTCTTACACTGATACCAATCATGAATGACCTCCTTATGTGCACCCCATCATTGTGCAGGTGTGTCTCTCAATGCTAAATCCAACACTAATAATCTTTGACTATCCAAAACCTTTGATTTAAACTCTATCAAGAAGTTTTCTAAATTTTCTTCTTCAGTATATATGGGAAACTGTTTTTCTTCTGTCCCAACCCATCTTACTGCGCGTGTAATTTTGGCGCACCTCCTAGGAGACTTCATGCAATCTTTGCTGCCAGTTTTCTACTCCAGTATATGAATCTCACATATCGGAATTGATACTCCTCCAACTGAGTACTCCATCTGGAGTTGGATTCACATAATCTTCCTCTCGCGCAGTAGTTCTATACAACTGGTTTACATCATCCCCTAGAACATTGCTAGGCACAGGTTCTACATATCTTTCACAATATGAGGGATCTAAAGGTTCTACTACCCTAAAGTTCCCAGCTTCAAATATCATCTTCATTGTCTTTAAATTAATTAAGGCATGATTGTCAAATGCCAAATCAATTCCCAAAAGTGTTGGAAATGGTATAGACTCATCCACCATATCCATTACTTCAAAGTCAGTTATGGTGTGCACACCATCTAAATCCATTGTGGTATTCTTCAGTATGCCTATAGGAATCACTCTCTGCTGGTTTGCTAGCTTCGATTGGATATTGGAATACCCAAGTGTAGGTTTTCCCATTGCTTCCCATGTTTTCTTTGGCAAAATATTGACATATGATCCCAAGTCTAAGATAATATTTCTCATATTAAAGTTTCCTATATTTGCATTCAATCTGAATTCTCTACTAGCTCTTTTCTTTTTATGGATATGATTAATCTTCTTTGGTTATGTTCCTATCCCTTCTTCTATGTTATATTTCTCAAGCATATTTCTAAACAAATCCATGGCAATCTTATCATTAAGTAATTTGAAGCAAGATTCTAGGAAATTCTTTAAGTTACTTACTTTCTCTGTTTGCTCTCCTTATAAGTATGATCCAAAGACTTAGGCATATCAAAAATAGAAGTATCATACCTCGATGCAATATTTGATGTGGAAGCTTCATTCTCCTTCAGGAACTCCTTCTTTGCTTCCTTGAAAGTTTTCTTCTCCTTCTTTGCTTCAAATTGTTGTTGTCGCTGAGTGTTCTTCTGAATCCAGCACTGAGATTCCTTCTTCTGATCCTGTGCATCTGCTCTTGTTTTAATTCCTCCTCTGGTCACTATGTTGATGTTCCTCCCAGGATCCCTTATTTTTGCAGCGATCCACTGAACATTCTAGTTATTTAAATTCTTCTTCTCCTGGAGCTTTGTCATTAACTTCGGGCAATATTTTGTCACATGATCTGTTGCGCGACAGTACATACACGTTGTTGTTGGTTGAGGACAATCTCCGACATAGTGTCCTTGTTGTTGAAAATTATGGTAGATAATAGGCCCTCTGCCTCTACCCATTCCTCCTCTTCCTCTGCCTCTAGATCCTCCTCTGTTCCGTTGTGGATCCATGTTCTGTTGATGATACTGTGGTGCTTTGTTATACTGCGGGGGTTGTTGAAACTGTGGCACTGCTTGAAATTGTTGCACTTTGCCAAACTATGGCGTCGTCTGTCCTATCATCAATTAAGATTGCATTCTATATGCATCTGAAGTTCTTTCCTTCATTAACTTCGGGGTTCTACAATTTTTTTCTTCATGGCCCACTGATTTACAAAAGTTACAGAAAGTATTGTTCAGTTTTGTCTTATATTTCTGCATCATAGGGTTGCGATAAGGATCATGCCCATGTGTCTTTCATATCTCACACCAAGGCCCTCCTATAGGAAATGGATTTGGCAGTCCTACTCCCAGATACTGTGCAAATGTCGGACACTCATTCTTGTGATGTCCCTCTTATTTGCACATGGTACACCACATTGCTTCTCTTTTCTCCCTACTTTTATTATGATTTAATTGCAATGTCAGGTTCTTCAAGTCTTTTTTCAACTCCTCTATAGTCGGATCTATCTGTTTATATTGATTCTCCTCTAACTGCATTGTTGCTTGTAGTTCCTCTGCCTAGTTTTGAAATTTTTGTTGTCTCAATGGATACTTGAAATGTGGTAACAAAGAATTTATAAATAATTGTTTGTGATGCATGTTAGAAATGGGATACTTCAGTTTATCTTTCAATGTATTAAACTTTTGATCAATGTCCCATATAGATTATTATGGTTTCTGTCTAACCTCAATCATCTCATTCATAAATTGATCCTTTGATTTCGGCCTCTAAAACACAGTGATCAGTGCCTGCTTGATCTCTGCTACTATTCTCGATGCACCTTGTGGATTGTTTACTACGATGTTCATGTACCAATCCAACGCACGGTTTTTGAATGTTATTGCTAACTGCGCTACTTTTGTTGCTTCATCAATGATTCGTTTTGCTTCCCATATTTGTTCACACACGAATAGGTGATTCTCTAGGTCTTATGTTCCATCCCCATAAAACTATGGTAATATTATCGTTGAATCTACACCTGCCATTGTTGAATGTGTTGTACCTGCTCCACGCAGTACTACTATCTATGTACTATTGTTTGGACTTGAACTCCCACTAGTATTTCTACTGGTATTTCCACTTGTACCACTACTTGTACTGTTGCTAGTACTTCCACTTGTACCCTCACTTATATTCTGATCTCCTAAATTCTTCTAACCATCGATCATTGGTTTAGTAAACAACTCTTTCCTTGTTGATGTGTTAGTCGTACATGAGGTTGTAGGTTATACATTGATTCGGATTTGGACAGGGGTATCTGCTTCCTCATTAGATCCTCATCCTCTAGTATTTCTTTCATATGTGGTGTGCAATATTTCTTCAATGTGCTCCACGACACGGTGATCCTCTACCTCTTATTCATCACTCTCCAAGCCTTCCCTCTCAGCTACTGCTCTTTTCTTCCTATTGAGCTTATACTGGTAGGGTCTACCACTGCGCGTCGTTCATGCCTTCTGCATAATTTCCTGGATCTCCTTTTAGTCCATCATAATGGGATGTTTCTCTTTATTGCGCTCTTCCCTATCCATTTCCCCCTCCATCTTAGATCTTCTTCAGGTTTTCGCTAACTCCCCCATGAACACAGGGTAGTTTAGTTGTTTAATTCCATAGTTAATACCCCTTTATCATGCAATAGTCTCTTGGTCGAAGTGTACAATGACCTAATGTACCTTCCCCTTGGGCCCTTAAGAAACTCTTGCTCTACTACACTGTAAGATTTCGATGTATCTACTACAAACTCAGTGATATACCCCTATACCCCACAACAACTATGTCTAGCCAGAAATCTACTACGCGCATGAATTTGTTATTCACCCTTTTCAACAGTGCGATACTTTCTTTTGTCCACTCTACCGATCTAAATCTGTTTTTTGAATGGGTATCTTTAAACTGTGTTATCCACTCCTGCAATAGCGTGGGAAACTCACTAAAGAAACTCTCGTGTATTTCATTGAATATGTATCTTTGCATATATTGTCTTGGCTTAAACCTAGAGCTTCTTTTATCTTTGTGAGCAAACTCTAGTTCCTAAACTTCCAACCATCTTTCAATCTCTGCATTTGTGGGGTTCCACACTACAAACATTCCCCTTTCTTAAACCTTCATGCTATATTGTGTGATACATCCCTGCTGATCTAATATTCTGAGTTCCAACCGACAACAGAACCATTGTTAGGTTACTTGGGTTGACCCAGGTTCTAGCTATAGGATTACCAACAAACCCTTATACCATCGACCCTTCTGGATACCAGAAGGAAACACAATGCACAGAGTGCACAATGCAGTCTCACCCAAGATGGCTTCTATGGGTGGCCGCAGGACTCAGATGTATGCAACCTTGGTATGGGATGTGTATCTCTCAAAGGCATCTAACCTACTCATTGTCAACCTTCAAACCCTCATTAGAGTTTACTCCAAACCACTGTCACCAATATTCTGATAGGGCTTCATTAACCATTATAACCCCATATGTTTAATGACAAGCACTTTATCTACTGTAACACAATATTCTGGTCTAGATACTAGCTAAATCATTCATTCATTTAGTGTTGTTCTGCATATTAACTTATTCTTAATGTGCAGTATTCATTCCTTCATCATTTAACATATTCATCATAAAAACTCATTAAAGAAAATGTAATCACAACCAATGCATACAGTCACTTAAAGACACAGATATGTCGTGGTTCACCCTCCCTGGGGCTACGTCCACAAAGATTTGTCGCTTCGTCTCTTTATTCATCTTCCATGCAAAATGTAGTGATGTGCACTGTACAATCTTTCCTTCATTACGTCTGATCTCCACAGATGGCAATAGTTCTCACTTACACCGAGAACCTGTCATCAAAAACTTAACAAATAATAGTTGAACCAACTATAGAGTGTCAACAATTGATTGATTCCCCTTCTACAGTCTTAATACATTCTACCTATATAAAACTGGGACAAAGCCCTTACAAAAACCCTAACCCTAAAAGGATTAGGTTTGTCCACTTTCTCCTTGACTTCGTCTCGGTTGATCCTCGATCCAACCGTTGCTTTAAGTCGGCGCTTGTCCACTTTCAAACTGCTCCATAGCAGTTTGTCCACTTTCTAACTGTGTTTCTCAGCATGGGTTTTCCCTTATTTTCGACATTGCTTTTCCTCTACTTCTGGTGCGCTCCCCTGTTTTTCAGTGCTGTCTTAATTCCTTCAAAACTTCTTTGATTTTCCCCAAAATTGGCCTGCGCCAACATCATGCCCTATCGTTGTCACATTGTTGGTTAAATGTCGTTGATTCCCTTTTTCTTGTCGTCTCGTCATCACCAATCAGAGTCATTTAAATATTAACAATTGTCGGTACTTCTCTAGTTGATCATTAGTGTGACCATTACTTTATCATTGATCTAATATCCATGTGTCGTGTTTCTGCGTATGCTCTTAATTACCCAAATAGCTTGGGGATTTTTTCATGTTCGATGTTAATGTTGAGTTGCCTCCATGTTGTATCTCTTAATGCATGATTGTCACATCACCTCCCAGTTATTATCTATAAACTCAACTTTGCCCGAATGTTAAATCTTATTGTGTTTTGCTCAAGTTAATTGCATATTCAGTCCTAGATCCCCCTGAGAATTATGTGAGCCCACACCCTCACCTTTGTCCTCCAGTATTAGTCGTTTACCAATGTAGGTCAACTAGAATGATTCGCACTTCCAGTCAGGGGTCTGTTCCCAAATTCATTGTTCAAGACGAGTTCATCGACCCACAGGTTGAAGTAATAGGTGATCTCTACCATAAAGTTGAGCAAACTCGATTGTTGGACATTGATTTCACGTATGCTACTCAATTTCCACATATCGATCTTCATGCCTTCATGTATTGTTTGGCACTACCGACTCGTGAGCTACAATGGGACTGGAAACCATCCTTCATTCACCTTTGAGATAATACCTTGCTCAACTTACGCGAACTACCAGTGTTTGGCACTACTGGAGAAGTCGCTTGGTGCACCAGGTTTCTCATCAATCGGGTGCACAATGGCGCTTTGTGGTTGGATCGGGCCTACCCCATTCACGTCGAGGATATTCATAAGTTGACCGGTATCTCCATGGATGACCAAGATGTCACACAAGGCTTTTGGGGCTCAGTGAAGCACGACCATAAGAAGGGTGAGATCAGTTTATATGAGAATTATGGCACACGGAGAGGAGGTCGTGGCACACTCATCAACTAGATCAACGACGAGCAAGTTTGTTGTTCCTGTTACAAAATTGCAGGCAAGGTCATGAAGAATAATACTCGCAGGGTGAGCGTACACTCGATGCTATAGTCATGGTTGGGTTTAGTAAAAATGGCACACCCTTGAACTGGTGCAAATACCTTCTCATGAAGATGTTGTAAGCTTTCGATGTACATGAGCAGGCCACATACTTCATATATGGCTACCTATTGGTTGTTTTTTCTATGTGGGAGTGGTAGTTTCCCCAGGGTCGATGCCTCTCCCATGAACCTGATATTCGAATCACCAAGCTCTTCGACCCTTGGCACAGTCGCATTGTTTTTACTCACTTGATAGAACACGACATCGGATTTTCTCAATGGCACAATGACCCGATTTGCGCCACACAACGCCCCAGGATTCTGCAGGGGCTACTCAACCAACACGCCCATAATATTGGTTCGACATGAACCATGAATTCACATTTGTGAGGCCCTTAGAAACATCTACGACCATTTTTCACACCCCTCCATTACCTCTCTATTTGGATGAGGAAATTCTAGACAAGGAATTCATGGGTTGACTGTGAGTTACAAAGGAAAAGAAACAATCGAGTTTTACCTACTCGATGTCTCCCATCTTGCAGTGGTCAACTCCTGTGTAGACACCTGGTTCTGGGACCATCTCATCAAAGAGATATTGGATGCCTTCAAGCTCAAAGGAAATGGAAGATAAAGGTGAAGAGGAAGAACTACCTCAATGGCCAGTTCAGATTCCTTTCTCATCCATCCCAAATGACACCACCATATCTAGTAAGCGGTTGTGTGAAGTTTTTTCTTCTACATTTCCTTTAAAGAAGCAGCGCACTAATTATCCATCCAAGTTCGTCATTGACCCCATCATCATTGAGGCCACTCCTCTCTCTTCCCTTCAACCTCCGACCTGCACCACTACCCCTCCTATCCACACAACTAATCACATTCCTTCCTCGGTCCTTGTGATAACCATCATCGATGACCCCTCGGTGAAGAAAAAAGATACCCTCATCATTGAGGAACTTCCCAGCTAGCAACAAAGGCTACCCACAGACATCCTATTCACCACTCTATCATCCACTACCCACACCCACTTCGACACGGTCTTGCCAAAGTCTATTGACCCCTCTACCACAAATGTTGGCACCACCATCCCACTTCCCTCCACTTTTCCCTAGGTTCCACATTTCCTAGTCCCCCTGGACACACAACCAAACATTGTTCTCCATTCTGAGCCAGAGATAGGGCCATAGATTCAAACGTAGATGGACTTGGATCCTCCAGATACTCACATGGACACCCAAGAAGATACTCACTTGGCTCATAATACTAGTTTCGTTAAGAAACAGATTGAGCTAATGCTACAGGACCCTCAGCAGTGTCGAAAAATCTTGGAAATGTGCCTTGATCGCAAGGACGTGATTATGACACTCCCTCCCGCAGTTCAGGATTGGCTCACCCATAGTCTCCACCCTTCGTCACCTAGTCCTAATGGTGTTGACAGCCCCAGCCTATCTAAATTATTGGTCACCAGTGGTCTATCTCTAGCTTCACGATTTCCACTTGATTAGTCCCTCACCACTAGGGAGCTTGTGACTTGGTCCACTCCCTATATTTTCCATATCCATGGATCATCTTGAGTAGAGGATTGTTGCAGTAGAGTAGACCAACGATGAGCTCACACGACAAACGCAATAGTTTCATGCAAACATCATTGTAGCATCATCTGCCAGAGCGCATGAGCATGGATTGTGGGTATAGGTTGAATCCATTGTTGTGGTTTTTTTAGAGAAGTTTGTTTGTGTCTATCCCACCTTCAAAAAGGTTGCTCTCAAGATCCCAGAGGAGATCACTCTCGTTGCGCCTCTGCAACAAATTGATCTCATTGTTCATGCTTGGTCACAACTGACAACAAAGACCAACACCCTGCAACAAGAGTTGGCTATGATCAAATTGAAAGAAAAGGAGCATCCCAAAGAGAAGATGGAAAATCTTACGCAGGCAGATGTGGAGGGAAATCATGTCAAGTCCTCTCTTGATCACTATGTTGAGGAATGTCGTTGGCTCTTTGACATGGTTAACGACTGGGTTGGCTTACTAGAATGATACAGTGAACCAATCAAATAATTACGTGCATAGCTCAACAGGGTGCACATGGAAGCCCAAGACCTTACTAACCTTGTTGTGTAGGCATCCAATTTTATAGAGATCCAGGTCGAAGATGAACAACTGGATGCAATGGATGAGTCTACAAGGGAAACTAAGAAAGAGCTTTGAAACTTTCGGCCTATTGTGCAAGTCGAATATGTCCAAATGCAGTAACTCAATTCCATTGTCGACACAGAATGGACTACTTTGTTGGCCACTAAGTCGAAGGATCCAAATATGACAGTTGCTCAGGAATTTGTTGTGGGAGCCTCAATCTTGGTAAGGAAATGGCAGGACTGTGTGGAGCACTACGAAAATTTCTGCTAGTAGGCCCTTGCCATTGTACCTAAGTTGGGCCCTCTATTTGAGGGAGACCACAGTAGAGAAGCGGAAGGTTGACTCGGGATGAGTCAAAGATTGTGGTCGGGGATTGTCGGGCCCTCCATTTTTTAGGGATCCCCGTTTTTGTGGAAATACCAAAGTTTTGCGAGAAAGCATAGCATGGTAGCGAAAGATTAGAAGCAGCGCAAAACTGTTAGACGAGTAAAAATCCAACTGACAATAAAAGCCAACTAACAGTCTAACATCAGTGAAAAAACATCATGTACCAACTGGACAAGTAGCGAAAAATCCAAAGAGCTCGAGCGCATGCAAGAAAGAAATGAAATCAAGAAGCCAAGAAGCGGCTAAGGAAACAATATATAAATATGGAGTTATGTAATGGGAGAGGGTTATGTTACTCTCTTATGTTTTGGTTTTACCATTGTTAATAGTATGATGATTATTATTGAGTCTATCCTGTAAGAACTGTTGTAAAGGGGGTTTGAATGGCATTGTGCTTGCGCAAAATCTTAAGAGTTTGTAACGAGCATATGGGGATGGATTGTTCTATATAAGCTATTGTATGAGAGGTGTAATTGTTGTAACACCATAACGAGGTGATGATAATATAGAAGAAGGTTATTTGGGCTCTAAAATTTTGTTATCGTGTTCATGAATCCATAGTTTCTATGTTGCGTGACTGCTTTTGTTATGTCTATTTCACAATTAATCACTATTTATGTATGTCTTGTTGAGTATTGATGAATTGAACTATATATGGTCATGTTGAACACGATGGTGCATCCTCTTTGACTCCCTTCACCACTTAAGTCTCGGATGCGCTTCAGGTGAGACCTCCTTCCCTTGCAGAAGGTTGAACATGCCAATGCTACTAGACTACAGCGGTACCTTTGTTGGTAACCTCCGAGAACCTTGGTCTCGATCTCACGCCAATAAGGCCATACATGTCAGTACAGGGGCAGTTTCAACAACAGGTTATTTCCAGGGTAGATTATCATTTCTAAGGGATGGCACAAACACCTCTAAAAGTTAAGGACAGATTGGATGGAGCATCCAAATTCATATCTTGGGAAACAAGAGTATATTTGGAGTGAAAGGAGTATGACCTTTGGGAGTTAGTGGACAAAGTAGTTGTTCCACTGACAGATCTGACAACTTTGGAAGTTCATGAGAAGAAGGAGATCAAAGCAAAGAGGGTCATCTTGGATTTAGTGAATATCATCTAATTCCTCACCTATCCGAGAAGAAGATGGCCAAAGAGATGTTTGATGCCTTGGTAGGTTTATTCCAGAGCACAAGGATGAATAGGAATATGGTCTTAAGAAATAAACTCATATATGTGCATATGTCTAGATATGACAATGTTACTAGTTATTTCATGAGGATCACTCCGGTACATGATTAGCTTGCATCCATATGGGAGAAAATGGAAGACGTAAATCTCATGAAAGTGGCATTGAATGGTCTTCCCAAGTCTTGGGAACCATTTGTCAAGGGAGTTTGTGCTCGGGAAAATCTCCCATATTTGTAGAGGTTGGGATGATTTCTTCTAGGAAGAGACTCGGGAGGAGTATAAAGTAGGCAAACGAGGAGATGAAGAGGAGGAGAACTTGGCCCTTGTTAGTAATACAAGAAAGGGAAAAGGAAAGGGTTCCAAGGGTAATGGTGAGGAGTCAACCTCATAGCCGGGGAAGAAGGACTTGAGTAAAATAAAGTGTTTTTCATTCCACAAGTATGGGCACTATGCATCACAATGTCCAGAGAATAAGGGGTAAGCAAAGACGCATACAGTAGCATCAACAGAGATGCAATTGGATGGGTTTGCAACAAAGTTTGAGAAGGAATTCTCAAAGTTCTCTTGCCTCTCTACCAACACCAACTTAGAGAGTGCTTGGTACTTGGACAGTGTTGATTCTAATCATATGACAGAAGCACAAGAGTTATTCAATAGTTTGATGGAGGACTCAGAGACCCATGTGAAGCTTGCTGATGATGCAAAGTATGTAGTGAAGGGGAAGGGAACTATCACGTTCCAACTTGAGCTAGGAGGTTTGTTAGAGGCCCGTGATGTGCTTTCTGTACCACAATTGAAGAAGAACTTTCTCTTAGTTTTAGTTTTGGAGGATAGGGGTTTTGTCATGACTTTTCAAAGGGGGCAAGTACTCATATGTTCAGGGGGAGCTATCCCTGACACAAAATTCAACATTGTTGTTAGAGAGGGAAGGTTATACAGGTTTCAGGGCAAGCTTATATGTGGATCCAAGGGGATCTTGGATCATGGATTAATGTCAGTGACAAAGGATGACAAACAGGGGGCTCCAAAGGGTGAAAAACCAAAGGATGAGTGGAGTTTATAGATTTCCAGTGTGGGGAGTAAACCTTCATATGGAAAGAGGGAGTTATCCCCTTCCAGTTATGTCAAGAGACCAAGTTGGTACGAGATGACATTGATGGATGCTCAAGAGCGGGAGGCTCCTAAAGCACATTAAGGGAGAGTAGGCCTTCGATGAAGTTTTCAAACTTCATGACATTGATATGTAGCGTCATCGATTATGTGACTTCCAATATTCGGTGAGAAACTGACCAACGAGGTTGGAGGGATTCCAGTGAGCAGGATGATGCGTGTGATAATGTGCTAAGGTTGAAGGGAAACCAATTCTAGGTGGCTCTTCGAGAAATACCTTCCTCGCTAAGAGGGAGCGTTGATGATTGGTAGCATAGGACATGCATTTCTGCACAGGTCTAAGTTTCTAGACGTGTGGAAGTCGTCCAAAGCCTTCTACCTTGAGACTTTACTTTAATTAAAAAGAATTACTAAATCAAAGTACTTTTATTAGTGAGTTGAGTTTTATTTAAAGAAATGATTTAATTGGAATTAGTGAATTAAATAATAGTCATTGATCTCAAGTGAGGTGAGAAGTAATATCAGTCGTCAATCACTTTGGAGATTAGGGTTAGGTCATAAATCAATCTTATAAAATCTAGGTTAGGGTGAAAGAGGAAGACAATTGATAGATTGATAGAGAGAGAGTGATTTGACAGGAAGAGTATTGAATCACGAAGGACTGTGATTCAAAGAGATGTTGGATAGGTGGAGAAGGACTTCCATCTAGAGATCTAGGCCAAAGGAAGAGAGAGAATAACCGTATAGCAGAAGGATCGACTGTCCTTGACGGTGTAGGTATTCTGGTACACGTCGTGTAGAACGACGTGGGTTTCAGCGTAACAGTCGTGTAAATAGCACAGAACAACACAAGTATCAATGTAACAGCCGTGTTGTTGTCGTAAAGGATCACACAACAGCAGTGACAACAGATCGACCAGTTAGGTTTTTTATGTACTTTGTCTCTTTTCTAATCAATCCATTTCCCAGTAAGGGAGCCCTTGTAAGCTTTGAAGTTATTTGATGATAAGCATAGTTGATGGGTAGAATATCTTTGTGTACTACGCACGAGATTTTTGGTTTTCAATATTTCTTCCGCTATCTTTATTTGAGTTGAATATTCCAACAATGTATTTTTGTTTTGTGAGCAGCTAATCTGATTTGCAGTAAGGAAATCACTAGATAAAAAGATACCTAGGTGGTGGAGTAAGAGGATTTCAACAGTTAGTGCCACAACCGAGGGTCGATTGTGGCAGTCTGCAACACAAGTGGTGTTTCCCTTCTTGTACTTGGTGTTCAAGTAGAATTGATGTAGGTATGTGGACCACTTATGGTGGTGGTCATTTTGTAACTTTCCTTATGTCTGCATGAATTTCATAGGCTTGTGATCAATGTGGATGATCGTTTCCTTTCCTAGAATATAATGTTTCCACTGTCAACTTGCATGCACAATAGAGTAAATGTCTTTGTCATATGTGGGATATCTACAAATATCATAAGACAATGTTTCATTGTGATAGGCCATCAAATGTCCCTAATGAGATAGGACCGCACCGATAGTGTATTCAAAGGCATCTATCTCAATCTCAACTAGTTGTTGCAGGTCTAACAGCATGAGGACTGGTGCAAAGCAGATGCGATGTTTTAGATCCTATAATGCTTTCTATTGTGACTAGGGCCAGGAAAACTTAGCTTTAGCTCCACCCTTGGTCACTTGACTTAAGGGCCAAGCGATATGAGAGCATCCCGACATGAACCCATAGTAGAAGTTGGTGAGGCCCAAGAAGTTGTTAAGCTCTATCATAGTCTTTGGGGTTGGGTAGTCATGAATGAATTGGATCTTGGTCAGGTCCACATGCACCCCCTGTTCATCCATGATGTATCCCAAGTATTGAATTTGTTGCATGTTGAATGATCATTTATCCATATTAGTGTATAACTTGTGTTGTCGTAGGGTCCTCGAGACCTACTAGATGTGTTGCAGATGCTCTGCCTAGGTCCGACTGAATATGAGGATGTCATCCAAACATACGACCACAAAAGAGTTTGTGAACGGTCACAAGATATCATCCATCATACTTATGAATGTCATTGGAGCATTAGTCAAGCCAAAAGGCATGACCAACCATTCAAAAAGGCCTTCTTTAGATTTGAAGGTTTTTTTCCATACATCGGTTTGTTCTATCAGAACCTGGTGGTAGCCAGACTTCAAATCAATCTTATTAAATAACTTAGCACCCCTAAGTTGATCAAGAAGATCATTAATCTGGGAGATCGGGTATCGATTCTTGACAATGATCTTATTTAGGGATCTATAATCAATACAAAGTCACCATTTCCCATCCTTATTATGTACCAACACAATTGGTCTCCCACAAAGGGAGGAGCTTGGTCGAATGTGGCCCTTGCAGATGAGCTCATGAATATGACACTTTATTTCCTCATTCTCCAGAAGGGAGGGCATGTATATTGGACCATTTAGAAAGGGCGCACCAAGCATCAAGTCTATGGAATTTTTTTCTTGACAGTGTAGAGGCACCCCTGTAGGTGAAGTGAATATATCTCTATATTCTACATCAACCTTGTCCACTTGCTTCTATTGTGTAGAGATATCATGTTCAAAGGCTATGTCAATCGCAATGACCTTTCGTTCACCTTTTGACTAGACAATGAAGAGGAAAAAAATTGCAGTCTGAGAGATTACCATCCAACTCTATTTTTCCAATATCAATGAAATTACAATACTTAAAACTACTTGTGGTGCCCTATAGGGTCGAACTCCCAAAGTAACAATGACACTACGAGGTCGGGACTCATAAACAAGATGATGTTTCCACATATAAGGCTCTCCTAAAAGAACATCACAAACTTCAAGTGGGGAACATCACACAATACCTCATATCTTAAGGGCTTGATGTCGTAGGATATGTGTTGTTGTCGGTTGACGCGAAGGTCTCGTCCTTAGCTCAACCAACCAAGGATGTATGGTTCAGGGTGTGACATTTTCGACAGTTTCAGTCTGTTGATGACCTCGACTAATATGAATTTCTTCTAGCTCTCGCTGTCAACAATGAAATGTAGTGGGGTCCTCTTCACTCACATGTGTGAATGGAAGAGGTGCTCCCCCTCCTCAAGATCCTATGACTCATCTGGTTGGTGCTTTGCGGCTGCGATGGTAGCACTGGGTTCTACATCAATGACTGCTTTCCTTGTTTAGAATTAGAGTTCAATTCAGGGTCCAACTCCTTTTCTTTAAGCTCAACCAACATTGACTTTTTAAAGCAACATTCATTGGTGTTGTGTCATGGGATTTTGTGGAACTCACACCACTTTCCAATGTCCTTCTTGACCTTCCACCTACGCTTCTTTGCCAATGATTTGGACTAGTTGTCTTGAGGTTGGGTTTCCTCGCTCCATCCCTTGTTTTGTGAGTTAGGGTCACCTTTACCATACTTTTGTTGTTGCAAATTTTTAATGATTTGTAAATTGTCATGGATATTCTAGTGGAGTAGTTCGTCGCAATAGATCTGATAAATAAAACTAAAATATACACTATGGAGGTTAAATTCCTTTAGATTCTAGAATCTTTAGTTACTGATTTTTTGCTTATACATGAAATAGATAAAATGTGGAAAATAGAGAAAAATAAAATACAATCACACACCATCCACAAAAAAACACAAATATTTCCTCTAGGAAACCCTTACGGGAGAAGACTCGGCTAAAAGGTTAGGTTGCTCTGCTTTCTTTTTTATAGTATGGATATAGTGCAAATACAAAGGAGAAGGCACTCTCTATAGATTTACCTGTGACTTGTGGCCTATTAAGTTGTTACAAAACATTAACCCCCTCTATTATGCTCTCTAATTTTCCCACTCCTGGTTGTTCTACTATGCTATGGAACAAAATACAATAACATAGAATGGAACCCCTTCTCCTAGCGGCCCAGTATTTAACATAGCTCGATAGTCATCTAGGGTTAGGGCATTGACTTCCTCAACCCTGAATTAGTGATCGGGTTCAGATCTTCTAGAATTTTCTTAGAAAATCCACTACGTGGCTAGCCCCACACATTTAAGTAATGCAAATCGACGTGACATCCACTTGCACCACGGTGATCAATATGGTAGGTCAACTTGCGGGAGGCATAACTTTCGCATAAAAACTCTGATTGAGGTGATTCTTGCACCATTGGAAATGTCTCTATGTGTAGAATATACATTGTGCAGGTTTGGCCCATTGAAAAATGTCGTTTGGTGCCTCATATGTCTCTGGAATATTTTAGACGGTTTTTTGGACCCAAATTTTCAAATTTGGACCAATCACTAAAATGGCTCTACAAGTTGATTCCTTGTATTTTTCACCCATAAAGCATCGAGATAGATGACAAATAATATAATAATCCAATCTGGACCATACCTATCCATTTAGGGAGGATTTTGGTCCCCAAAATCTTTATTTAATGAGGTGAGGAAATTATTCCTCTACCTTCACCTTGTAGTACCATTTTGCTTTACTTGGAAGTTGTCCTTTCAACCCATTCTTCCAAAAGTCATGTTGCCCCTGTCTTGTAGTTTTGGACCTCTTCTGCAAAATTGTGTCCTCCGCCAGCTCTGCCTTAGCATCTGGTTCTATGTCCTCTATGGAAGGTAGGACCTCCTCCTCCTCCTGATCCAACATGGAAGGCTCATAGAGTTTGAGATTCTCCACATTCACTACTGATAAAATGCACATGTATGGGGGTAGACTAAGTTTGTAGGAATTATCTCCCTCCTTTCCCAATACCTCAAAAGGACCATACTACAGAGCCTTGATATTCTTACCAGGACCCTGCAGTCTTTCCTTATTCATTTGTAACCATACTGTGTCTCCCACTCTAAATGTTCTATATGTTATGTGTTGGTCATGTTTAGCCTTGCACCTTTCATGTGACTTCTTTAGCATCTCATGTGCTTGCAAATGGATCTGCCTAATCTTATTAACAATTTTTTTCTGCTTTTAATGCATCTCCTATGAGGTCCTCCCTCACTCCTCCGTGTTGTCCATAAACAACATCTACAGGTGAAGGTGGAAAATATCCAAAAAAAGTTTCAAAAGGTGACTTACCAATATAAGTGTGGACTACTTTGTTATAAGAGTTGTATATAGATCAGATTTGCATCCCAGGTCTTCGTATGCTTCTCATTATAACACCTCAAAAGTTGCACCAAAGTCTTGTTGACTAATTTTGTCTGCTCATTTGTCTATGGGTAGAATGATGTATACCTCTTGAGCTTAGTGTCCATCTTCTCCCACAATGTAATCCAGAAGGCACTGAAAAATCTAGTGTCCCTATCTGAAATGATGCTCCTTGGTATCCCAAAGTGCACCCAGACCTATTTAAAGAACAAATTTGTTGTTTCCTGTCCCTTGATGGTATTTTTACAAGGCATGCGAATGCACATTTTTCTCAACCTATTAACTACCACAAATAAATAGTCATGTCCCTTTCACGTTGTTGGTAAACCACCCACAAAATCCATGGAAATGCTTTCCCAAGGTCTAGTGGGTACTGATAAAGGATGGTATAGACCTTGCTTCCTACTACTAGGCTTGATGGTACAACAAAGTATACATCCTCTAATATACCATGCTACATCTTCTTGCATTCCAAGCCAGTACACATACCTATGTAAGTTGGCAATTGTCTTCCCAACACCAAAATGTTCTAGAACCTTGGAGGTGTGAGCCTCTCTGATAAGCTGCAATTGTTCACCTTTAGGAACAAAAAGTGTGTCAAGCTTGTAGAGTAGACCATTTTGGAAATGATAGTCAACCTTGTTGTCACCTTCTTCTATATGAAATTGACTCTATAGCTATTGAAACGCCTCCTTGAAGTCCTCATATTCTATGTATGCCTCTATGTATGCATCATGGGTAAAAGGCTCCATGTGCATCAGAGTTCCCAAAGCTATAATATTGGATGTGGGTGGTCGTGAAAGCATGTCTGGAAACTTGTTTGTGCTACCCTTCTTATACTTTATGACCAAATGAAAATGTTGTAAGAATCCCATCCATTTGTAGTGCCTAGTTTGATGTAACTTACTCTGGGCCTAAAAATACTAGAGAGATTGGTGATCTATGTGGATGATGGTCTCATTTCCCATCAAATAGTGCTTCCACTTTTTGACAGCTTGTACCAAGGCATAGAGTTGTTTGTCATAGGTAGGGTAGTTGAGGACTGCCCCATGAATACTTCATAATGATAACAGACAAGCCTTCCTCCCCGCATCGGGATTGCTCCCATGGCATACCCACTTGCATTTGTCTCCACTTCGAAGGGATTATGTAAGTTTGGTAGTTTGAGCATTGTTGCTTGATTGATCTTTCTCTTCATCTCATTAAAGGCTTTATAATAATTCTTTCCCCACTAGAAACTCTTACTGCCCATTGCTATTGTGTGGAGTGGTGCAACTACTGCTGAAAATGAAGCTATGAACTTCCACAAGTGTTGTGCTACCCCAACAAAGCTCCTAATTTATGTGCAGTTTGTAGGAACATGCCATTTCATGATGGCCTCCATCTTGGCAGGATCTATATTGAGCTCGCCTCCATCGATCACATACCCCAGATAGACCAAAGACTGGTGAGAAAACTCGCATTTCTTGAGATTGGTCAGTAGTTGGTGCTTATTCAGGGTCTCTAACACATGTATAAGATGTGATATGTGCTCATCCCAGGTAGCATTATTAACCATATATCGTCCAAATAGAAAATAACAAATGAATCTAGATAAGGGCATAAAAAATAATTCATTAGTCTCTCACAAATATAGTTGGTGCATTGCATAAATCGAATGGCATAACCAACCACTCATACAAAACTTGCCTTATCTTGAAGGCAATATTCTAGGTATCTTCTTCTTTGACTCGTACTTGGTAATATCCTTCTTTGACTCGTACTTGGTAATATCCTGATTTCAAATCCTGCTTAGTTAAGTACTTGGCATTCTACAACTGGTAAAAACAAATAATTGATCCTAAGCAGAGGGTATCGATTCTTCTGTGTAATCTTGTTCAATGCCCTATAATCGATACACATTCTCCAAGTCCCATCATTCTTGGGCACAATTATGATGGGTGACCCACAAGGTGAGGTACTTGGTTGAATCACAACTTGCTCCAACAACTATTGAAATTCCTTCTTTACTTCATTTGCTTTCGAGACGGACTGTTTATATAGCCCAATATTCGGTAAGGGGGATTTTGGCAATAATTGGATTTTGTGCTCCACTTCCCTCCTAGGTGGTAGCCCTTTAGGCTCCTGGAACACTCCCCTGTATGCCTTTAGAAACTCCTCCAATTCATTTTTCCGCTCCTTAGTACATCCTTCCGGGGATGTCCTTACTTTTAATGACTCTTCACCGGACTGGTTTTCCCTTGGGAAAAGTAAAACATATTTCTTGCTAGAACTAATAAATTTCTTAACTTTATTGGCACTTACGAGTGAAATATTTTATTTGCCTTTGTGCACATTGATGATGAAGGATTTCCCATCCTTGATGAGGCAGTAGTGGTTGGCTCTCCGCATGGAGATAACATCCCTCATATTCATGTAGGGGCTTCCAAACACTACTCCGCATACATCCAATGGTACTATGTCCAATTCTACTTCAGCTATAAAATCAACACTTACAACAAATTTAATATTGCATTGCTTTGCTACCTTGATATTTTCATCCTTGTTTACCGAACCCAATGGATAGGGGGTAGGATGGTCGTGAATATCCATTCCAAGACTACTAACCAGATTCGCCACTATGAGATTAGCTTGTGAACTAGAGTCGAACAAAGCATCTATATTGGTCTTCTTGACCTGAATCTTGATGTGGAAGATCTTGGTCATCTCCTTCCCTTCCTAGTGATGAAGGATACTCAGTTTCATCTCCTTCTGCATGAATGTGTAGACAATATTTTCATCCACATCAGAGCTACTTTCAACTTGATTGCTTGAATCTATGGCTAGAAGGTGTTTTTTCTTTCCCTCCTTCTTGTTGTTCTTCGGGTTCAACTCTGAATGTAGTTTCCAACAGTTTTCCTCGGTATGGCCATCAATGTTGCAATGATTGTAATGGTTGCTAGGATATTTGCACTAATGTGTAGTGGCTACTATCTTCTTATCTTTGCTCCCTTTCCACTTCTTCTTCCCCTCCTTGGAAGCTCCCCGATGCTATTTTTGCTTAGAACCACTTGGTTGCCCCTTCTTTTGGCCTATGTTTTTAGGTATTGTTCTTGTACACGTGCCTCATCCTTGTCCTTGGATTGAAGAGGATCACCTTCTTTCATAGATGACTGTCTGAACCTCCCAGATACTTGAGAAGTACGTATGGGTTCTTGGGAGAGATACCCAACATGATGGCCATCTTTCTGAACTCACTGGTGTGCTCCAATACACTTTGCCCCTGCCTCTTCCCGAAGTAGTGCTACTGGATCCATTGGTCCTCTACATATCCGATAGGGTAGAATTGGCACTTGATGAGGGTTTTGAAGTCCTCCCCCCTAGTTACTAGTGGATCACCCTCTAGCCTAAGTGTTTCCATATAGCTTTCCTACCAAGTTAAATCATGGCCCTCTAACTTCAATATAGCAAATGAAATCTTTTTGTCTTCATCTATATGGTGAACGTTAAAATAATCTTCTAGTTGTTGCAACCAATGATTCAATTTTAATGCATCGATATCACCTTGGTGTGGATTCATGTCCACTTTCGCTTCCATATTGAATAGGGACTATGAATGGTTAATAACACTCGAACTTGACTGCTCTTTCTCAAGTTCTTTTCATGACTCCTTTTCTGGGTCTTCACTATCTCTCACTTTCCCCTCTGATATGATCTCTAAATTAGAGCCTCCAACCTCTCTGAATGGTTTGAGCTTGCTTTCTAGATCCACCATGAGGAGGCTCATATTGTGGTTGACATCGATGATATATGCTTCCAAGCTCTCAATTCTCTCTTCTACTAGATTTCGAGGGTTGTTCTGAACAGACTCATCTGCCATGGCTAGGGTTTCTGCGACTTCCCTTTAAGTCAATTCTTGGATCCTGCAACTTCCCACAAATACCCAACGAAAACCTACTCTGATACCAATATGATCAGCAAACTACAGTGGATATTCCACTGGAATAGTTCTTCACAACATATTTGATAAACAAAATTGAAATCTACAATATGAAGGTTAAATTCCTTTAGATTCCAAAATCTTTAGTTACTAATTTTCTACTTATGCATGAAATAGATAAAATACAGAAAACAGATAACAATAAAATACAATCACACACAATCCACAAAATAACACAAAGATTTGCTTTGGGAAACCCTTATGAGAGAAAACCCAACTAGAATGTGAGGTTGCTCTGCTCTATTTTTTCCGGTATGGAAATAATGCAAGTACAAAGGAGAAGTCACTCTCTAAAGAGTTACCTGAGACTTGTGGCCTATTAGGCTACTAAAAAACATTAACCCTCTGTATTATTCTCTCTAATTTTACCACTCCCAATTGTTCTGTTATGCTATGGAACACAATATTATAACATATAATGGAACCCCTTCTCTTCCTAGCAACCCAGTATTTAACATAGCCCGATAGCCACCTAGGGTTAGCGCATTGACTTCCTCGACCCTCAGTGAGTGATTGGGTTTGGACCTTCTAGAATGTTCTTACAAAATCCACTACATGGCTAGCCCCACACGTTTAAGTAATGGAGGATGACATGGCATCCACTCGCACAATGGTTATCAATATGATAGGTCAACTTGCAAGAGGCATAACATTCGCATACGAACTTTGATTGAGGCAATTCTTGCACTGTTGGAAAGGTCTCGGAGTGTAGAACATAGAAAATAGCTTTGTAGTAAGGTTTGGACCAGAAAAAAGTGTCGTTTGATGCCTCCAAATGGCTTAGGAAGATTTTATATGGTTTTTTGGACCTAAATTTCCAAATTTGGACCAGTCGCTAAAATGGATCTACAAGTTTATTCCTCCAAATTGTCACCCATAATCATAGAGATAGATGACAAATAATATAATGATCCTATCCAGATCATGTAGACTCAAACTCCCACTTATTCCACTACTTAATTTTTTGCTCGATTTTGACAACATATCGATAAGCGACTCCTAGTGAGGAGATGTCCAAGAAGTCCTTCTTTGTTTATATGTACTTGTGTAGGCCACTACAATACTTCAAAACCAAGGGCCTCCCGGATTCCTTGATACCCAGATTTGAGCACAAGGTATGGAAGATGTTGGTGTACTCTGGCACCATCTAGTCTCTCTTCTATCGCAGAGTTGTCCATCTCGCGTACTAGTCATCATAGTTTCCAACGGGGTAGAATCCCTCCTTGAGGGCATCAACAAAGGTTGTCCAAGTGGTTCCTCTCCTAAATTTTATAGACTCGTATTCATTGTGTCGCTTCCAATAACTTTACCACCAATATCTGACATGGGGAAGGGATTTAAGGAGTACGAAGATGATATTTTCGGTGTCGAATTTTTTTTGAATAGAAGAATAACCATCTAATAGATTTAACCATCTCTACAAAGAATCTATATCTATATAGCCTTCAAATAAAGGGGTATCAAAGTTAGCTTGTACCTTTAAGGGTGTCACACCTCCAAAATGGTTGCTTGTTGAAGGTGCCTTGCACACCGTCAGCGGTCGTCAAAGGATCTAGGTCAAGTTTTCCATCATCTTGTTCCTATTTCACATGAGGGATTCCTTGAGGAACATATTGAAAGGATCTTTTGCTTCATCATCTCTCTTTTATTCCTCCATGGGAGGCTGCTTCGGTCGACAAGGTGGTCGTCCCTAAGTGAAAATAGCTTGAGACCCAAGTCTCTATACCTTGACCTCGCCGGGTACATGCACCAAGAAATAACAAGGAGCATATTACTCTGATACCATTGATCTAGATTATATTGAGAACCAAATGGACCACACATAGAAATACAACAGAGAGTCCAACAATACAATGAAACCCAACTTCTATTAATGAATAAAATAGTAGAATAATGTAGAACAAAAACTAGCTAGAATGGTGGTAGCTTATATCTGAAGAGAAAGAGATGTCGACTATGCTCGTTCACAAAAAGATGATTACAAAGAGGTCGAAAAGGGCCTTTTATCATGAAGCCTGAAAGACAAAGAGGTAAGAACCCGAACCCTGGAAGATGAAACACCAAAAGTATTGTGGGCCCCAAGGTGGTTAGTTGATATGTCAACTTCTCGGGGGTGCAACTTTTGCATACAATCTTCATTTGGGGCACATGATAGCTCATTGGAAAGAACTATTCGAGAATTACAACTTTTTATCTAGGCTAGGGTGTGCCACAATGACTTCTGGCCTCCCAAATGCCCAAAACACATCGTTTAGGGCCTCAAAATGGCCCTAGAAGTTTGGGACCCAAAAAACCATAGAAAAACAACCAAGAAGATAGAGAATTGTTGAGTTGGTGGAAGAGGTGGGCAACCACCGATATCCACCTGGGTCAATCCTTAGCTCTTGATGCATAAGTCTTAAAAAAAATTGGAGGCTGACAAGGATCTATGGATTATGAGCTTTAATTAGTTGATTTCTCTTAAGACACGGTCTCAGAAGATGGCATTTTTGTCTCATATGGACCTCTTGATGTCAAGGTCTCTAGGGCCATGGGGGGTTCGATGCTTGAACACTTTATACCTACCAAAACTTTGGATAAGGGAGTTGTAGTCATTAGTCCTGACAGATATATGCCCCACACGAGTCTTTTCCTACAAGTGGAATTTGGTTGACAAGTAGAGGGCCCTTCAGGCTATTCCTTGGTGGCCACGTTAGAAAAGAGTGATGGTGCTCATGTGACTACAATCAATGTGGTCATGGGAAGAAGTAAAGGGGGTGTCAGTGGACTCAAGGTGCAGGTTTCTTCAGAAATATCCAATCTTTGGGAGAAGCGAGTTGGATGGGGTTTTGTGATGCACCAGAATGATCTAGGGTTAGGGTTCATCAGTGCAAATTTCCAATTGCAAGATCTACAGGGTGGTGTGGTTATTCATGTAGTGGATTGAGGAGGGAAGAAGAAGTGGAAAGTGATTAAATCTTGGAGAGGTGGTATTTCTTTGGTTGTTGGCAAAGATATATGGGTGGAGAAAATTGGGTTGTTATCAAGGAAGACTTTGGTGGGAAAAATCCTTGGTCATAGAGTTTCCATAGCACATTTAAATGAATGGCTTAGGTGGAGTGGGTTACTATTATAGGGTATGGACCGATATTTCATTTTCTCACAAAAGGATGGCTCAGTTTTATTTCTAGGTGCGACGAGGATGTTATAAAAATTCTCGAAGGTAATTGGTTTTTAGATAGGGCTTACTTATCCATCAAGCCTTGACATCCTTGTTTCAATGCAAAGGAGAAATTTTCTACTAATACTATGGTCTAGGTAAAATTACCATGTTTTCCTTCGAAGATGTGGTTTGAGTGTGCTTTGTGGGCTATTGGTGAAGCTTTGGGTAAGTTCACTATGTCAGATGACAGTGAAAAATCATGTGATGGTCAATCTATTGCCCATATTTTGGTAGAAATTGATGTTAGTTAGGGCTTGCTTGAATCAATGGAGCTGGTGGTTGGTGATAAATCATACACCCAGACCTTGGATTAAGTGAATTTTCCTTTCCATTGTGTGAGATGCCACTAGTATGGCCATGTTCTTCACGACGTTATTGGGTAAAAAAAGAGGACAATTTCGGTAGGGGGCAGGATCGAGTTGTTCTTCCAAAGGCGGTTCCTCACATTTTTGTTGAGTTAACAAGCCACATTGAGGGTGAAGATGTGGGGGATGGGTGAACCCTTGATGGTGAGAAGGAGGTGATTTCGACGGATATGGGTTTGATGGTTGGAAAATTTTCTATTACCCCTTAATTTCCGGCTCTCATCAATTGGAAGGCATTGAGGAGGAAGCCCCAATAGGTCTGGTTTTGTTTTAATTCTCTCCTTCTTGATTGCAAAAGTTGGATATGCTCTAGAGTTTGAGTGTGCACCCTACAAGCAAGTCTACTTTAATTCCTTCCTCATTGTCTGATAAGAATGATTGTTTGGCATTGGGGGAGGGTTCTATTTTTCATTGTCAGGATGAAGTCAAGGGGGTAAGGGACACCTTTTTAGAGTCTATCTAGTCAAAAGTTGGACTGGTAGGAGGGGAGGATTTTTTTGTTAACCTATCCCATGACTCGGGCCCTTTGTTTGATGTGGGAGGGTAAACCAATTAAGAGGCTCGTTCTTGGGCTTCATCCTCCTCGAAAAATGAGGAAGTGGCCATTACCACCTGAGACCTTGTACCTTCTCTCATGACTCTAATTTTTTGGGGGTTGGGATTGGATATTCAAAAGGAGCCTGAGGGTCAAAAGGTTGGCAGAAAATATTATATGAAGCATACAAAAGAGACAATGGTTAAAGAAGTTAATCAGAGCACACATAAACTTATTACTGGGTTTATTAAAGTAGGGATAACCTATGATGGGGTTAAACCATGTTGATCATATCCATTAACATTTGTTGCTTAGGGGGGCAGGCCAAAAAATTGTCCCTCAAACAATTGGTGGACGTAAATAAGCATGAGGTGATTTTTATTTAGGGAACCATGGGCAAAGGGGATTCTATAGTTAGGGATCTAAATAATTCCTTTGTGGGATGGGAATTCTTAGCTCTAGATGCAGAAGGATTTTTTGGTGGCCTCATTACTAGTTGGATTCATAATATTTCATTAAGAAACTCCTTTGTTGTGTGTTTAGGTCCGTGCATAGAGGTTTTTAGTAAGAGTCTTGGCATGGAATTAACCTTGCTCAATATGTATGGACCTTATGAGGGAAATCAAATTTTATGGACCAATCTATTATATTTACAATGGATAAAGATTGAAAATTTGATCACGAGGGGAGATCTGAATCTCACTCCAAATAGAGGTGAGATCTGGGGTACCTCTGTAAGACATGATAGGTTGGAAAATTTATTTCTTGAACAATTTGAGAGGGAAATTTCGGTTGATATTGAACCTATTGAGATGAGGCCTACTTGGTCAAATAGCAGATCGAGTGTGGAAGGGGTTTCCAAATGATTGGGCATGTTTCTGATACATCATGTATTGTTGGAAAAGGTGGAAAGATACAAGACATGGGTTGATTCTTCCCAATTGTTAAGCCCTAATATTGGCTCATCACCCCTTAATTGGGGCATACTAGATTAGTAATGTTATTTTATTTATGTCGGCTTTAGGCCACTAGTTGTAATTATACCTCCTAGTCTCCTATATATACCAAGGAGACATTTTCATTTTGAATCATCTTGTACTTG
>JZKD02S2232768.1:473154-503517 GCA_000966675.3 Picea glauca | reverse complement strand
AAGACCCTTGTAAGGGCCCCCAATAGATGACTAGGGTTCTTGGTTTGGGACCAAGCAGCAAAAGACCCTTGTAAGGGCCCCCAGTAGATGACTGGGGTTCTTGGTCTGGGACCAAGCAGTGAAGACCCTTGTGAGGGCTCCCAGTAGATGACTTGGGTTCTTGGTCTGGGACCAAGCAGTTAAAGTCCCTAGATATGTCTAGGGCCCCTGGACATGTTCCACGGTACCCATGTCTAGGGCATGGGTTGATCCTTGGTCTTGTACCTTGGTGGATAAGACCCCAGAAATGTTTTGGGGCAACCTGGTCCTTGATCAGGCAGTGGTTGGTGTATGACCCTCTTTGAAGGCGAGCATGACCACATGATGGATGTATCCCATATGCAGTGATGATAAAGTTAAAAGGGTTGCCTTGAGAATTATATGGACATGTGTAAACCTCTCCTAAACCCTCGACCCTTGGTTTTTGGGCTTGAGTTTATTTGAGGGTTGTGTTTTGTATTTTTGGGGTTAATACAAGAAATATCTAATTAATATAAATTGTAAATATATTTAATTAATATTTATATTAATTAAATATATTATTTTTAATTATTATTTATTTTAAGTTTTATCTAACCCTCACCCAAAAGTATAAATAAGAACCCCTCCCCCTTCTCTCATACACTAATCTTTCTCTTCCTCCTAAGTGTGGCGGATTGCTCCCTTGTAAGCCTGCGGCCTCCTTGCAACAGTTAGAAGCCTCCTTGCAACAGTCAGCGGCCCCTTTTAGCGACAGCCATCAAGCCTCCTTTTGCGGCAGAATTGTTCCAGGTCCTTGCTAATTTTATCTTGCTACTGTGTGAGTGTGGTGAGTGCCTTCCACTGCTGAGAATAGTTGTGTTACAGCTCTCTTTGGGTACTACCAGCCAGCCGTCCCTCTACTAGCCAGCAAACCCTTCAACAGGTTGTCATCCCCTCTAAGCTTCTTGTGAAGGCAGCGGCACTCTAAGCAAAGTGGCTGGGCTATCCTTTAAGGCAGCCGTCCCTCCTCTTGGCTGTTTCCTTTGTGCATGAGGGTTTGTGGGGTTTCTGAATATACTTGTGTGAAGTTCTGGTGGTGGTTTAACAGTCCTATAATTCTTTTGGCAAGAGATCTGACCCTTGAGGCAAATCCATGATACTAAGATTTGTCTGAGCATACTACAGTGGATCTCTCACATGTGTTATGCTCTTCATCATTCTACAGAGGTAAGGAAGTCAAGAGGTAAGTTGTTGTTTACAGTCCTTGCATTGCTTAGATTTCTTGACTAGTATAGTTTGCTATTGTTGTCTAGTTCAGATTCATCTATTGAGCACACTCAGAAATAGTCTTATGGTTCAGATCAAATTGTTCAGAAATAATTATATGGCTATATTGCTTTATACTGTTCAGATTTACTATATTGTAATGCTTAATGTTTAGATCTATTAGTTCAGATCTAATTGATGCATATACTCAGAAATATTGTTCAGAAAGTTAGATCTATTGTTTTCTTATGGTTTAGATCTATTGATCTGCTTGCTCAGAAACTTGATCTATTGATCTGCTTACTTAGATATCTATGGTTCAGATCTAAGTTTCAGATCTATTGTCTTCCTATTGATTTCTGTTCTGAGTTTTATTTAAGATCTACTATGATCTTGTTGATCTAGTTTTCATAAATTTGAAAAAGGTATACTTTTTGTTTCTTCTCCCTAATTCTAACAGAGAGCACTGGAGAGTCCTAGCTTGTGATAAGATTGAAGGGCTTTCTTGTACCAGCTTGTGATAAGTTATTGGTATGTACTTGTAACTTCATCTTATGTATATATGAAGCATGTTTTACTGTCCAAACTTTGTGTACTTGCATATTTGATTTTCATCTTATAATCTCATGGTGAATGAGCAGTTTCTAGGGCTGTTTGGTATGCAGATTTATCATCAACAGCTAGCTGAATTTGTTAAGTGATTTGACAAACATATAGAAGCTAAGTGGGAAGATTTATGACTGTAGTAATTCTGCTGCAATTAAGTGATTTTCTTATCTGTTGTATGTTGGGATTTCTGCCCTTAAGGGATGGAAAAATATTTCCCTCAAGTATAATTGTTTGGTGTTGATTTTCTTGGGCTGCCTTGCGTATTTGGTTGGCCAGAAGTGAAATATATACTACTGTAATTTATATTTCAGATTCAGCCCGAAGGCTGAAAGGCCACAGGAAATTGATCCAAGGAACCTCAAGTTTGAGGTGAAATTTTTGAATTTGCATTAAAAGTCAATTTCTCGAAATTTCCACACCCAACAATCTATTGTAATACTCTCTAAACCAACACTTTATAGTCCTAGAATTCATTCTAATACTTTGCATATATTTTACATAGCATTAAAATACAAGTTGAGCATCTTTGGTAAATCTCTTTATACAGATTGTTTATATTAAATGTGTGTTCTGTTCATACACCACGCTTAATTATTTGAATATATCATATTCAAATAATGTGTGTTCTGTTCCTTGTAGTTGATATATCATATTTGGCTATTTACTTTGAATGTGTTGTTCAGATCACAATACCATGCTTTAATATGCTAAATATATTTGTTGACTCAATATATGCATCATAAGTGAGGAAACCTTTGGAAATCTTGTTGTCTCCAAAGCCTAGTCCTGGGCACTTGATTCATGTTTAGACATGAGATTCTTCGCATTTGTTTTTAAATGTAAAAAGGAAGCGGCTTGCAATCCTAGCAAGAGAGTGTGGTTCTTACCTCCCAGGATAGCGTCTTTTGGAGGCACTATTTCCTTCACTCAGCTAACAACACGTCTGCAATTAAACTGCCCACAAACTAACACGTACGCTGAGTGAAAATGGTCTTTTACTGGTATTCATATACTCTTTTCTTAAGTTTGAGTCCCATGAAGATACCAAATTTATTCCAACAGACCTAGAACAAGCCTACATAGTATATACCACCCACAAAATTAAGTATCCAGCAGTTATCTACACTTGCAGTGGTTTACATGTACTGTTATTCAAGACTAAGTTCTAAAAAGGATATTACATTAATTCAAATTGGCAACCATGTTATGTATTATGTAGCAGTAGCTTGGTCTGGAAGTGTGAAAGTAGTATTGGCATTCTCTTATACCAATACCAAGACTCTGCAACAACACCAACTTCCTCCATAATTTTCAAACATATTCCCTCACATCAGCTGTGGAGTATTAGTATGTTGAGAATGCTCTATTGTATATCAGTGAGGTGTTATTACCCACCTATTATGCCAAGGACAGTTTCCATGAAGACATCCATAGCAATAGTCTAGAAATTCTTCGAAAGAAAAACATAGTCCTCCACTGCATCTCCAAGGAAGGAGAATATTAAAATGGAGTGAAACCCTAGATACGCCACTATAGTAAGATAGCTTGCAATTATAGACATCGCATAGATAACAACCACGAGCCATAGAGGTGTCACAACACATGTGCAACCACGAGCCATAGAGGAGTCACAACGCATGTGCAGAGCATATAGTTTTGTTCAAAAGAACCCGCAAAGTGATGCCTGCTTTTTTCTCCCATGTCACGATCAGTGAAAACACCATTTTAACTACACTCTATACATGTGATAAAGCCCCATAGGCTACAAACCTAATGCATATGCCCTAAATAGTAAACACCTGTTGACTCATGGGCTCCAAGGATAATATCTCAGTTAATAGACCAATCATGGACACAGTTTTTCTTCTTTTTTTTTCAACAATATACTCTAC
This sequence comes from Picea glauca, assembly GCA_000966675.3. Classification (NCBI taxonomy): domain Eukaryota; kingdom Viridiplantae; phylum Streptophyta; class Pinopsida; order Pinales; family Pinaceae; genus Picea; species Picea glauca. Next base: position 499,750 of record JZKD02S2232768.1, on the reverse strand, counting down.
TGCTTTTCAATTCTGCATAGCATTTCAAACGGTTTGTCACCACCCACATGCGAATATCACATTCGAAAATGGTTATAAGATGAGCTATAATCCACAAATATTGAAAATCGTTTCTGCCCACCCGGAGACAGGAAGAAAAACAAAAACCTAATTCAAAAGCATTAACAGAAATGCAAATTTGAAACCAGAATTCATTTGAAAATTTAAGAATGATCGAATATTTTGGTCTGGCAGAGGCACTTTACCGATAGAGATGGCGTAGACCTTTCAGTGTTTTTAACGGTTTAACCCAGAGCTTCCCTAACTTAAGTATCTGGTTCAACTGAAATGATCTAAATTTCTTCGTAATTATACTTTCTGACAGGAACAAATGGAATTAAGAATTTATGAAAATGAGCAAAATATATCCCACTTGCCTCATACGAAACCTTTCAAATTATTTTTTCCGTCGAAAATGAAAAAATTTATAATGATAATATATTTATAAAAAAAAWTTGCAAGACTTCGTTTTGAAATTTATGTATGAGAYTYTTTGTTGCTTGGACAAGAGAYCTTTTCCACACAATTATTTGAGTATTTAATTTATGTAAAGGTACACACTTTACTTTTCTAAATTGRAACTTRTAACCTTATAAAAGAAAATACATATTTTAAGTAATGTGAAAATGAAATRAATGTTTTTATATGTGGGGKTGTAAGTGATTKTGGTTAAAGTTTATTTAACCTTTTTTTTCTAATGAYAATAATATGATTAATAATATCAACATTATCAATATTAATCTTYGTGGGATTATAGAAGAATGGATAGTAGAACATTCTCCTTCAATYAATAATTACATYGTTATTATTATTGGAGAAGGGTTAGTTGAATATTCTCACATAATGAATAATGTTATCAYTAYTATTAGTTGAGAGTCAATTAAGAAGGGTTTGATCCTTCTCCCTTAYCCAATAATCTCTTCACTTATATTCATTGTGAGATTGAGGGAKRAGGRTYRAWYSMTTCTTMTTAACCAWTAACYAATAAAATCGTCTYTATTATCAATWAAGAAATTGTGGAATAGGGGTTGGACCATTTTTCATTATCCAATATGATAATAACTACTATGCATTGTGAGATGGTGGGAGAACATTCARCTYACTCWTMTCCAYTGTCCCATAATGTATAGTATTAATGTTTATATTAGATAAGGGAGAATGGGCTTACCACCCTATTCCACAATTGCTCAATTAACATTGTAGATGGGCTTATTTGCTAATGGAGAAGCATCAGTTGACCCATATCTCTCACTCTCATATTCAATATAAGTGATGAGATCAATGGCTAATGGAGAAGAGTTAAGGGTCAAAATATTATTTTCCCTTATCTAATACAATCATCGCTACTATACATTGTGGGATTATGGAACAAGGGTCGTCCAACTCTTCTCCCTCACCCTGTAATCTTATAGCTACTTTTTATTAAGGAATTAATGGAGAAGGGGAAATCAATAACGTCATCACTATTATTGATGGATGGATTGTTAGGGAACAAACCATTGGCCCTTCTCCCTAAGCCAATAATCTCATCAATACTATAAATTTCAGGGGTTATGGATGAAGAACCAAGCAACCCTTCTCCCTTGATAAATAACCTTATATCCACTACCCATTATGGGATTGTGGCAGAAGAATTGATTGACCCTTCAACCTTATCCTATGCTCATCCCTTTTATTGATTTATGGATTATAAGAGAAGAATTAACCAACCCATATCATTCAATCAATAATATTGTCATTGTTATATATTATGGGATTATCTGAGAATGGTTAATCAAGCTTTCTCCTCCGATCGATAACTTCATCAATACTATTAACTTTGAGACTATTAGAAAAAGATCAATTAACACTACTTTCTTAACTAATAATATTAAACTTGTGTTAGAATAATAAATTAGCCCTTATCCCTTGCCAAATAATATAATCACTTATATTAATTATGAGATCGAGGGAGAATGGTTTACCAACTCTTCTCCCTTATCCAATAACCCCATCCCAACTATATTGATCGTGGGATTCAAGGAGTGTAACCACCCATATATCACCATTTTCTTTTACATACAAATAATAATCGTTGAAAAAGCAATCCCAACATTTCCACAAATTATTCACACCTCATTGTGCATGAAATGATTAACAAGCACTAAACACCCTGCCAAACTACATTGAAAGTGGTGGTGAGATCTTTAGTCACCGTCGGATCTTATTGTCAATAAGATCTGATTGTACCTAAATCCCCCTCTGCCACATTCAATGCAGTGTTGCGGGTTGCTTAGACCTCACCATTATGATTAACCTCATGGCAATCATGCATGTAATGATTAACCTTGTGGATTTTAATATTAACATGGTTAGGTCACTGCATGTGTACCAACCATTACAATTAATTAACTTTGTCTCTCTCGAGGATCTTCATTTTTTATGACAAATTACTTCACCTTCAACACACTACAACGAAAGTAGTCTATTATAATGATAATGCTCTTTGCATGCATGGTTACCCCCCTACAAGTCAATGGTTCTCGGTTGACGTTGAAGGGCATTGTTTCAAATGTATATGGTGTTCAACAAAGAAGTTGCAAGCAAACTCTTCTTCTTGATCTTTTTGAAATCAAGGTCCCACCATACACCTATCTTGAGTTCCACTCCCTTCTAATTGCATGCATAAGCATTAGAACAATGATTGGGTTTTTGGCATTCATGGTAACGAAAGGTGGTGTTCTAGCTAATTGAAGCATCTTAAAACCAAAAGAGAACAAATGGGTGAAGTGCGCTTGTTGTCTATATGGCCATTTCAAAGTTAAATGTCTATTTAGACTATAGTTGTTCCAAAAGAGTGTAAATGATACTCACCTCATCAAACGACTTGATATCATCCATGGCATGCAAATCTAAGAGCCGTAACAAAAAATCCCCCTACAACTCCAATGAAAGGAAGTCATCCATAGCATCTAATCTTGCAAAACTTCGAGTTGTAGGAGTAATCGGTTCGAATACAACATCTATGCCTAAATCCATGACCTTGAACAACTTATATTTCTTCTCTAGTGCACATTGCACCTTGCTAAACATATTAGTATCTTATACTCTTGTTGAACCTACCAAATTGTTTTTTCCATGATGCCTACAATCAAAGGCTTTATGACCATATTCATTACAACAACAAAAAATAACCGTTAAAAACACTCTCATACCATCTTTGATTCATCCATGAAGGTGTCTCTCTTCTAAGTTTGCTTTGAGGTGTATGAGTAGCTTCTAGATGTCTTCCTTGATCTGATCTTCTAAATTTTGTAGTGTTTCTTTTATTTCTTGAACATGAAGAACCTAATTCATACCTGCTTTCACTTTTTACAAATGAAGGAGTTGTGTCAGACCTGTCTTCATCCTTTACAAATGAAGGACCTGTGTCAGATCTGTTTTCATCCTTTACAAATGAAGGACCTGTGTCATACCTATTTTCACCTTTTACAAATGAAGGACCTGCATCAGACCTGTCTTCACCCTTTACAAATGAAGAACCTGCATCAGGTTTATTAGGAATACTGATTTCTTCCTTGTTGTATCCAAGACTGGATTTGTCATTTGGTGATCTCTTACTATCCAAGATCTCATCCAGGGTCATGGAGATGTTCAAGAACTTGATTTGGGTGTTTGACTTCTCAACCTTCTTTCTAACATTTACAAATTTTTCTTCCACCTCATGACAGGATTCTTCCTTTTTGTTCAACTGGTTCCTCCCTACCTCCTCTCTCCTTTTGGCTTATTCAAGATGGATTTTAAGATTGACATAGCTTTCCCTTAGTTCTTTTAGTTCTGCAAGGTTTTTTCTTGGTTCATCATCTTCCTTCTTTTCTTCTTTTGCTTCAGTGATTTCATTTTTCAGTCTCTCGGTCTCCTCTTCCTTTTCTTTTGTTAGATTAGTAACTTTTGTTTTCAATATTTTGATCTCTTCTTCTTTGTTTTCTAACTGAATATTTTTCTCAGATATGATTTCTTCATTGTCTTTGAGATTTTCTTTTATTTCGAGGATATGCTTTTGATTGCTAATCTCATCATCTTCCTTATTCTTTTCTTTTACTTGTCTAATTTCTTTCTTCAGCTTCTCGATCTCCTCTTCTTTTTATTCTAACTGATTATGCTGGTCATATATTATCTTTCCATTGTCCTTGAGCATTTCCTTTATTTCCAAGATATGCTTTTGAATATTTTCAAGAAATTCTTTAGTGTAGTCATGAAGATAGCTATAGTATGAATCATTATGGTCATAGCGGTATTCACAGAGACTCCAATCAACCTTTTGTTTGGCCTTGGATAGTTCTTCTTCTACTTCTTCCATGGGATAAATGATAACATAAAATTCTTTTATTGTATCTCAGTCTTCTCCTTTACTTGCAGCGGAGGTTTCAATATCAACATTATTACAATCGAAATATTGTGGAGAGTCTTTACCTTTATTGATGGCTGAGTCTTCATCTTCATCCTTGATAGGAATTTCTTCCATGTCTTCACTTTTGATTTGATACATATTTTCTAACTTCGGCCATAAGTCCTTGGCAGATGTGCATAGCCCTATGCCTTCCTTGATTGTATCTGATAATCCATTGAGAAGAATATTCAATGCTACTTCATTGTTCTTCCTTGCTCTTCTTTGGACTCTAATCTTGGATAGATTCTTTGATGTAGTTAAGTCTAAGGGCTTGCTTATTACTGAATTCAAAACTTCAGATCCTTTTGAATTCAAATACTGTTTCATATTTTCTCTCCATCAGGAATAATCTGGCCCATCAAATAAGGGAGCTTCAATTGCAGAGAGAGCCATTTGTCCACCCATTTTTTTAGAATCTACCTTCCAGTGTTTAAACTGTGTTTAAGAAACTCGCTCTGATACCAATTTTTGAACACATCACCCACACTAAGAGGGGTGGGGTGAATTAGTGTGTGTAATTTTATAACTTTTCTTCTTGCAAGTTAGTAGTTAAAACATAATTGTACATATTAAGAGCAATCAAATAATAGTCACAATGGACACAAGAGATACAAGATGATTGTATATAATTTATATGAATATATGTGAATATAGTAATAATGATTTTCCCAGCACCAACTATTTTGTTTCAGCACCAACTGAATTAAGGAGCACCAATTCCTAGGAGAGAACCAACTCTCAAGAGAGCACCAACTCCCAAGCAAGACCCAACTTGCCACAAGACCCAAATTGATGATAGAACGCAATCTATCTAGCTAAAGTTCATATAGTAATTCAAATCTAGTAGCAATGATCCATTATTGAATCAACTCTATTTCATGATCAGAGGTATACCATAAATGCTCATCATTGCACTTCATCTTCTGTTTGAAATTCACGCCTTCTTCACTTTATCTTTCCTCAGATATCCGCACCTTATTCACTTCTTCTTCCCTCTCATGTTCGCACGAACCTTAGGTACGCTTTCCCTTCATTTTTTCTCCACAGGCCACTCTTTCTCAGTGAGACTATCTTTTCACAAGCACTCATCCAATGAACCAATCATGGTTGTATTTATACTTTCTTATGCTCAAAACTTGTTTAAGTTATTGGGCTGACTTGTGCAACAGGTTATAAATAAATTTTCCATTTGAAAAAACTTTGGGACCACCAAAGATCCTTGTTTTGGGTCTTTAACTTTAAACTTGGCATCCTCTTTACTTTCATAAATATATCATAGGTATGGATCGATTTCCTTCATCTCTGTGATAACAGAAATCAACGCTTCCTTCAAACCATGTTCATATGATCATAGGCATAGAACTATAGGTTTATCAATTTAAGGGGCGCATTACATTTTTCCCTTTAAATATTTTTACCATATGACCAACATCGGTGAACTCACGTGACCACACGATTACAGGCATGGCCAAAGGTGGTTTGAAATCAAACTACGTTTTTCCCCACAATTTACCTCAAGCCTCCACGTGTCCTTTCTTAAAAAACATGGTTTCGATTGTGGCCCGCCCTCAACTTATTAAATTTCACGCACCTTCAATCCCCGCAATGCGACAGGACTGTCGATCTCACGATCTTGACAATGCTCCTGGACTGACGGTTCAGATTTGTTCTTTCAAGATCTGCGGATCAGATCTAGCCTTCCTAAATCAACAGCTATGATTTATTTCATGATCCGAGCTTCGAGAGATTCAACTCTCAAACCCTTTTTTCCTCCGCACATCAATCTTCCAGAGCCGACAATCCACTGACACGTGTCCCTTTTGGATCAATGACTGTGATCCTTTCGCATCTCCAGACTTCAAAATTCTCAAGTCTCAACTTTCATTGTAGTATGATCAATGATTGAGAATACTCCCGAAGTGATCTTCAGATCAGACATTTCGTGTCCACTTCGGGACTTCGGCATTTAGGACTTCAGGACTTTGGGAAAGTGATGGTGGTAAAACTCTTGAAGTAAAAATCCCAGAGTGACATAACTTACTTATGTCACTTGATGACATGTCACGAAATGAGTAGCTACCACGTGTCACTCAGATTCATGATTTGCACGTACCTAAAATGTCGATTCAACTTGACACTTGTCATTATATGATTGCACCTTGTGTCTTTGCTGACGTAACCTTGCTAACGTCGATCTCCTCATGTGGCACATGTTCTTCTCCTGGATCTAACGGTTGTCCTGACTCCCAAAATGTATCTTAGATCGACGACTAAGAGAGACTTCGGACCTTTGTCCTTCGTGACTTATGACGTGGTTTTCCACATGTCCTTACTGACGTGGTCTACTAGCATGGTCTGCCACATGTCCATGCCGATGTGGTATGCTGACATGGTCTACCACATGTCCTTATTTATTTTAGATTTTCGGGCTTCGAGTATTTCAAATTGTTAACGCTCTGTAATTTGCCCAAGGCTGAGGAGGCAGTCACAGAGGTAACATCAAACCCCTTGGAGTCATGGATCTATCCCTCCAAGATTCAGAGAGGGCTCTCTCTATTAGATTTAACTTTGTTTGTATGGGATAGATGTTAGGCTATCTATGAAAGTATGAGGTTGGGGTTTTTTAAATATTTAGATGAGGGTTTGGTTGATAAGTTTCTTAGATCACCATTGGGCTATGGGGTCTATTTATCAGGTAAGGATCAGCTCAGATCTAGAGGTAAATGTCTCCATAGGGAAGGATAGTAAAAACTGTTGGATCCTCTTAGATTTAATGCGGATGAATGGGGTGAAAAGGGAGAGATCCACTGAACAGAGGAGCAATTAAGAATTCCTTTGTAAAGCTTCAGATGAATAACATATAGATTATTGAAAAATTGGACAAAGAGTATGCATACATAAATTCTTCTCCATTACTTTCTTTAAATAATAAGAAATGAAAGTGCGTGAATGATAGCAAAAAGATAATTGAAAACAGAAAAGGAACACACCACCAACGCTCCTACACAAGAATCCTGTAAATGCACTTCTCTATTACTGGTTGATTTTGAAAATATTACACCATAGCTCACTCGAATCCCAAAAGGTCTCCAGTCGACTAAAAAGGGCCCCCCCTTTTCTTTACAAAAACAATTGCTTAAATAACCAAAACAGTTCAAAAATATCCCTCGTTTGTTGGAAGGAAAAATCAATTTAAATAAACTAAAATCAAATTTGTTACACTATGTGTCGAATTGTTGAACATTTGGTATAGTTAAATCTCCTTTTTCTGCTGTCAACAGATCTTGAATGCCAAATATTGGAGTCAAAGCCTTCATAGTTATCACTTATGCATTTGGATAGATTTGAGCTAATAAAATTGCCAACAGTGCCATGATCTTATCCTCGAATTGTGGAGAGAAGCTACCAGTTGTTGATTATGCTTTATTGATACCTAAAAGGTAGGGATACTCCACCACTAACATTATGCCTAGAAATCTGGAATAGGTACCTTTATATCTCTGATGTTAGGTAATACGTTCTTCCATCGAATTATCATTGATTGAAAACCTGAAAATTTGGATCTAGAGTCCACTTACCACCTATACATTTGGATTTCTTTGACTGACTAGAGTTTCCTGAAGATGTGAATATGTTTTCCATCTTTTGCCAACATTTTCGACTCTAGAACCTACTTATTGCTATGTGTTCATCTTTTCTCTTATTGGCTACCTTCAAATCTGGAGTTTATCCTTTGCTCATTCTGTGTCATTTGTCTTCCAACAAATATTCTAAAACATCTAGAGATGGTCTCTAATGGTTTCTGTTAAAAGCCTTGTAAGAGATGCAAAGTTCAGAGATGGGTTTTTCAAGAGAAACTTGAGGGGTCAAATTCTCGTCGACATTTCTCCAAGTGACATAAGATCTCACACTTGAAATCTTGGCCTTTGAACTTAGCACTTTGTTCCTTGAACGGGGCATTTGGAGGCGTTGACAGCTAGACATTCACCGAGCCCTTGATGGTGAACCTGTGATCGCTGGTTAAAAATAGTGCTTGCAAGACTGACATTGCAGCTTCAACATAATCTTCTTGGTATTGATAGTATGCTCATCGATACTCCCCTTGCTAATTTTGCAGATTGCAAGGGCAGTGGAGAAGCAAAATGGAAAGGATCTAAGTTCACAATGCCTGGAAAATGCAGCGATTTCGTGCACCTTGAATTCATGGTTGTTTACACCGCCTTCATTTGCTCATATGCCCTGTTCTTTTTGTCTCAAACCTGGAATGTGGACTCGGCTCGATCAGATTTACCTTAAAGAATGATCTTTGGAAGAACCCCGCAGTCAATATCATGATCTGGTATCGTTGAAGCAAACCCTCCATGGCCTGCCCTCATATTCATCACATCTCAAAATTTATGTTTTCTCCAGCCAAACCTCACGTAAGTAACGTTTCACAACCATATTCCAGTATCCCATCTCTGTAATAAAAATATCTTTCTTTTCTAGATATGTATCTATTTTTTGCAGATTCCAATCAGTCAGGCAGAGTGTGCAATCACTCAGGTCACTTGATCAAATTTCATCTATAACTATTTTTAGGTAATCGGGTGATACGGGCTTTCAATGGCACATACCAAACATCATCTGGGTCCTCATGTACATCACATAATGGAGAGTCCACTCCCACATCCAAAGAAACCCTGGTAAGAAGACCCCAAGCCAAAACGGGAACCATTTGGGCAATCTGGTCTATGCAATGATCTGTGCCATGTATGAATTGGGCTCCACCTCCATTTCTTGAGATTTTGCTTCGGTCTGGACAAAGATGACCACAATGATGATGATCATGCTCCCCCCTTTCAGATCCTGGACACATCTGCGCATCATTCTTGGTACCTGGAAAAAATGGAAGCATGGCCTTTGGATTTAACAAAAATAGAGACTCGGAATAGTTCCCAACAATATCCAGGCCCTGATGCACTTAATACTACTTCCAACTGAGTATGTGCAGTGTGTGATAGAACATGCAAAGGTGAAGAGTACTGAATATGAAAAATCATAACAACGCCAAGCTGAGTTTCCCATCTGTGCACTCTTCAAATGATTTTTGATGATTTCAGAGCATGCTCACATATATTCCTTCATTACGATGGAATATTGCCAGATCAAGCAAATAATCAAAGATCACAACTTCTATTGATGACAATGGGGTTCTTGGCAAACATACATTTCGACAAATGGCATTTCAGGGCCATATTTCTTTGATTTCCTGTCGTGGGCGTATGCGGCCTGAGCTTCAGAACCAACAACAACAAGATCACATCCTTCGGACACCTGTACATTCACCTTGGCACCTAATTACCCTTTATGCATGTGTGCTTTCCCTGCATTTGACAACTTGAATCTGGTTCAGGCACATGTTGTTTCGATGAAGTGAGCCCGACGCTATGCATTGGAGCTTGGCGCTTGTGCGCTAGGGCATTGGCTTGTATGTTGTTGCTTTGGTAAACAAGATGTGTTGTTGTTGATGACTATAGGTGCGTGGCTCGAGGACTGAAGATTAGCCTTCGGGCCCAAAATTTTGGCAGAAATTTAAATTAAAAACCCTATGATAAAGCCCGAGAGCCAAAACTTGGGCTAAAAAAAAACTAAAATTTAGCCAAAATTACAAAATTTTTAAACTTGTTCAGAATATAAAAGCTACCACTACACCATGATTTAAACCTTTTGTCCAAATAACCTGAGAAACCAAAGGTCATTCCAAAACCAATTTTATGCCGAGATTGTAAACATTAGCATGTGATAACAGCGGAGATGTATTGAGAGTTTTCTGCCAAAAATACATATCGGTCAGAATATTGATTTCCCTATAAATTATAGGGGTCCTAACATAGCTCCACCTGGGGAAGATAGCTCTAAAGGAAGTGTCTAGAACCACTGAACTCTGGGAACTTGATGATCAGTACCTTCTTATTGGGCATGGAGTTCAATCTATGAACTGGAAACTGAAATTTGAGCTAACAACTGCCAACGAAACTCTGTACTGCAAACTATGGAACTAAATAATACTTGGAAAATGCTCAAAAAATACTGAGCTTATTGATGGTGGCATATCAGGTTCAAATCCTGATGACAACCACCTATCTGCTGAAAACCTATGTACAATAAGGTGATATCAAAATGCCAGTGTAACCAACCAAGCAAATGCCTCCTTGATTGATTCACCCAATCAGATTTTTTGGACAACAATAAATATTTACAATTTGGCACCCAAAAACATAGCTGACCATGATCTCCCTCACTACTGGCTACTACAATAATCACCTTCACTGCTGACTATAATAAACTTGCCACTGGGTCCTGAAAAACATGAAAATTTACCTTTCGTTGATCCGAAAGAAACAAGGTACCTTTTTCTCTTGAATCAGATCTCTCTTCATAATGTGCCTCAACAAGAATGTGCTCCTGGTCTTCTACAATTTTAATACATTGTTGATCATCTTCATATGACATGCCAACCGGATTGTCATGTTTCTTATCACACTCATCAGTCATAAGAGGGAAAACTTTAGATCGTTCTTGAAACTCAAAAGAAACATTTCTATCATTTATCATAGAGTCATCCAAGGAAGATTTTTCACTTACTTGAACAAAGATCTCATCTTGTTTTTCACAAAGGGACTGGATTACCTCATTCTGAAGACTTTGTTCTGATGAGATGAGAACATTTGGGTCAGTAACTTTGTTTTCTTCATTCAAGGTGATCTCAACAATAAAGCTCTCCTTCGTGAGATCCAGAACGACGTGCTCTTCATCATCACAATCTGAATCTGGATCTGGAATAACCAGCTTGATTTTGTCACAATCTGAAATTGGAACTTGATTTTCCTGCATACCATCTTCTGCTGTAAACAATTCTGAAATAAGACCTCGTCTTCCATCATTTTCAACTGTACAAAGCTCTTCCACCTGCTGCGAACTTTCCTGAGCATCTTGATAAGTATCCTCTAAACTTTCTTTAGGGCTTCCATGATCTCATCTTCCATGAATTCATCATCTCCATAAACATTCTCGAGATTTTCAACAAAAATATCTAAATGTCTACAACAGTCTTGAACTAATATTAAAGACGGATAAGACTCTTTATACCTTTCAAAGAACAGTGAATGAAAATCCTTTAAACTGCATATACAAGTAGGTGGCAAACTTTCATACCAGGATCGGGCTTCACCTTCCAGAGTGTCCATGAATATCTTCATCAGGCAGTCTTCAGGAAAATCAATCTTTAATCTACGCACATGTATGTGAAATTTCACCAGATGAAGAGCAACATCATTACCTTTCACATCTTCGAACTTCGGAAGATATGTCATCCAATCAACCCAAGGTATACGATTCGGAAAACCTGGTATATGATCTCGACTCATGGGAGCATACCTCCATTCTGTGCTTGAATTCATCTTGACTTCTGGATTCTTCTGCCAGTGGAGTCTTTAGATTAATCTGAACTGTGTGGAGTCACCAGGTGGATGATTCAACCTTTCTTTTGTCTGATCACTGTCCACCATCAGTAATCATATCTAGAACTTTGAACTGTACTACTGGAGAAAGTTCCCCAGTGGAGTTGCCACTATGTTAACGCTCTGTAATTTTCCCAAGGCTGAGGAGGCAGTCACAGAGGTAACATCAAACCCCTTGGAGTCCTGGATCTAGCCCTCCAAGACTTAGAGAGGGCTCTCTCTATTAGATTTAACTTTGTTTGTATGGGATAGATGTTAGGCTAGCTATGAAAGTATGGGGTTGGGGTTTTTGAAATATTTAGATGAGGGTTTGGTTGATAAGTTTCTCAGATCACCATTGGGCTATGGGGTCTATTTATAAGGTAAGGATCAGCTCAGATCTAGAGGTAAATGTCTCCACAGGGAAGGATAGTAAAAACTATTGGATCGTCTTAGATTTAATGCGGATGAATGGGGTGAAAAGGGAGAGATCCACTGAACAGAGGTGCAATTAAGAATTCCTTTGTAAAGCTTCAGATGAATAACATATAGATTATTGAAAAATTGGACAAAGAGTATGCATACATAAATTCTTCTCCATTACTTTCTTTCAACAATAAGAAATGAAAGTGCGTGAATGATAACAAAAAGATAACTGAAAATAGAAAAGGAACACACCACCAATGCTCCTACACAAGAATCCTGTAAATGCACTTCTCTATTACTGGTTGATCTTGAAAATATTACACCATAGCTCACTCGACTCCCAAAAGGTCTCCAGTCGACCAAAAAGGCCCTCCCCTTTTCTTTACAAAACCACTTGCTTAAATAATCAAAACGGTTCCAAAATATCCCTCGTTTGTTGGAAGGAAAAATCAATTTAAATAAACTGAAATCAAATTTGTTACACTATGTGTCGAATTGTTGAACATTTGGTATAGTTAAATCTCCTTTCTCTACTGTCAACAGATCTTGAATGCCAAAGATTGGAGTCAAAGCCTTTGTAGTTATCACTTATGCATTTGGATAGATTTGAGCTGATAAAATTGCCAGCAGTGCCATGATCTTATCCTCGAATTGTGGAGAGAAGCTACCAGTTGTTGATTATGCTTTATTGATACCTAAAAGGTAGGGATACTCCACCACTAACATTATGCCTAGAAATCTGGAATAGGTAACTTTATATCTCTGATGTTAGGTAATACGTTCTTCCATCGAATTATCACTGATTGAAAACCTAAAAATTTGGATCTGGAGTCCACCTGCCACCTATACATTTGGATTTCTTTGACTGACTAGAGTTGCCTGAAGATGTGAATCTGTTTTCCATCTTTTGCCAACATTTTCGACTCTAGAACCTACTTACTGCTATGTGTTCAACTTTTCTCTTATTGGCTACCTTCAAATCTGGAGTTTATCCTTTGCTCATTCTATGTCATTTGTCTTCCAACAAATATTCTAAAACATATGGAGATGGTCTCTAATGGTTTCTGTTAAAAGCCTTGAAAGAGCTGCAAAGTTCAGAGATGGGTTTTTCAAGAGAAACTTGAGGGGTCGAATTCTCGTCGACATTTCTCCAAGTGACATAAGATCTCACACTTGAAATCTTGGCCTTTGAACTTAGCACTTTGTTCCTTGAACATGACATTTGGAGGCGTTGACAGCTAGACATTCACCGAGCTCTTGATGGTGAACTTGTGATCGCTGGTTAAAAATAGTGCTTGCAAGACTGACATTGCAGCTTCAACACAATCTTCTTGGTATTGATAGTATGTTCATCGATAGTCCCCTTGCTAATTTTGCAGATTGCAAGGGCAGTGGAGAAGCAATGGAAAGGATCTAAGTTCACACTGCCTGGAAAATGCAGCAATTTTACACAACTTGAATTCATGGTTGTTTACACCGCCTTCATTTGCTCATATGCCCTGGTCTTTTTGTCTCAAACCTGGAATGTGGACTCGGCTCGATCAGATTTACCTTAAAGAATGATCTTTGGAAGAACCCCGCAGTCAATATCATGATCCGACATCGTTGTAGCAAACCCTCCATGGCCTTCCCTCATATTCATCACATCTCAAAATTTATGTTTGCTCTAGCCAAACCTCGCGTAAGTAACGTTTCACAACCATATTCCAATATCCCATCTCTACAATAAAAATATCTTTCTTTGCTAGATATGTATCTATTTTTTGTGTATTCCAATCAGTTAGGCAGAGTGTGCAATCACTCAGGTCACTTCATCAAATTTCATCTATAACCATTTTTAGGTAATCGAGTGATACAGGCTTTCAATGGCACATACCAAACATCATCTGGGTCCTCATGCACATCACATAATGGAGATTCCACTCCCACATCCAAAGCAACCCTGGTAAGAAGACCCCAAGCCAAAACGAGAACCATTTGGGCAATCTGATCTATGCAATGATTTGTGCCATGTATGAATTGGGCTCCACCTCCATTTCTTGAGATTTTGCTTTGGCTTGGACAAAGACAACCACAATGATGATGATCGTGCTCCCCCCATTCAAATCCTGGACACATCTGCGCATCATTCTTGGTACCTAGGAAAAATGGAAGCATGGCCTTTGGAATTAACAAAAACATAGACTTGGAATAGTTCCCAACAATAGCCAAGCCCTGATGCACTTAATACTACTTCCAACTGAGTATGTGCCGTGCGTGATAGAACATGCGAAGGTGAAGAGTATTCAATATGAAAACTCATAACAACGCCAAGCTGAGTTTCCCATCTGTGCACTCTTCGAATGATTTTTGATGATTTCAGAGCATGCTCACATATATTCCTTCATTACGAAGGCATCTTGCCAGATCAAGCAGATAATCAAAGATCACAACTTCTATTGATGACAACGGGGTTCTTAGTGGACATACATTTGGACAAATGGCATTTCAAGGCCATATTTCTTTGATTTCCTGTCGTGGGCGTATGCGGCCTGAGCTTCAGAACCAACAACGACAAGATCACATCCTTCGGACAACTGTACGTTCACCTTGGCACCTAATTACCCTTTATGCATGCGTTCTTTCCCTACATTTGACACCTTGAATCTGGTTCAAGCACATGTTGTTTCGATGAAGTGAGCCTGAGGCTATGCATTGGAGCTTGGCGCTTGTGCACTAGGGCATTGGCTTGTATGTTGTTGCTTTGGTAAACAATATGTGTTGTTGTTGATGACTGTAGGTGTGTGGCTCGAGGATTGAAGATTGGCCTTCGGGCCCAAAATTTTGGCAGAAATTTAAATTAAAAACCCTGTGATAAAGCTCGAGAGCCAAAACTTGGGGTAAAAAAAAAATAAAATTTAGCCAAAATTACAAAAATTTTAAACTTGTTCAGAATATAAAAGCTACCACTACACCATGCTTTTAACCTTTTGTCCAAATAACCTGAGAAACCAAAGGTCATTCCAAAACCAATTTTATGCCGAGATTGTAAACATTAGCATGTGATAACAGTGGAGATGTATTGAGAGCTTTCTGCCAGAAATAGAATCGGTCAGAATATCGATTTCCCTATAAATTATAGGGGTCCTAACACAAATATCAAACTGAATTCTTGAAGTGATATTTCTCTGAAGCGTAACCTCCTCGCATATTTAGACCCGAACTAAATGTTGTCCATCGATCATGATCTTAGATCGATGGCTCTATCTATCTATGATGCTACTCTTCTAGCTTATCCTAACCTTCCACTCGAAAATGATCTGACGTGTGATGTACCTGAAATTTGTCATAATTTTTTTTATTTACTATGGAACATTAATCTCCAAATCCTTTAACAGACTTGTAGTTAAAATAAAGTGGCCTTTTATCTCCATTTTTAAACTCTGATAGGTTTTATTATGTTCTAATTATCAACGTTGACTTTTCTATCCCAGCTGTCATCATTGGAATTTCATCCGCAAATGGTTATAGAAATCCAGCTTCTTCAAAACACCCATTAGTTCATCCATGGACCAAAAAATACATCTCCAAAGGGCATCAAACTATACAATTGGTTAAAAAATCAGCATGCGCAAAATATACAAAGACAGTGCGTGCACGTGCAACAGTCAAATAACACTGGAAAAGCGCATATGCGCCCGATGTGCGACTGTGGATGCAAAAAGCCATGCACACCTCAAAACGACACATTTATGATTTTGGTTGGCCTTCCACCCACTTCTAGTTCATCTCCCAAGTCGATTTGACACCCAAATTCGAGTTGAATCCAAGCGGGGGGCTAGTCAAAGACCTAAGGGTGCCCTAAAGAGCCCCTTGTTCACACTAAGGACTGGTTGAATAATGCCTCAAAGATTTGCTATAAAAGAAGGCCATGGGTGCACTATATTTTCAAGGAATTCATTTGTATTGTTATGTTGCTTATATTCTCTTGGAGAATCCTCTTTTCTCATCAAGAGAATACAAGCACCATTTCATTTAGCCATTCATATCACCTCTTGAGTGAATGTGATTTGGATTTTCTTCACCATTTCCTTTTAGTTTCCTATGTGTAAGAAGAGCTCAATCATTGGGGGTTCGTGAGCCCTCCCTTGGAGGAAGAGGGAACCCATAGTTCCCCTTTCTCTTTGGTGTTTTCCCACTAATACAACTTATCCATTGGTGGCATACATGTTGTTTATTTTATTGTCATATTTCCCTTATGCACTCTAGTTTAGTTTCTTTTATTGTTATTAGTTTAGTTCTTTGCTTATTTCTTATGCTTGATGTTTCTAACTCTTGCATCCACTACTGTCTTGTCCAGCTAACCCAACTGGACTTGCAAGCGTCCTTATTTTTCTCATGTAGGTGACAAAAGGGATGAAACAGATTGGCGACTCCACTAGAGATTGGTATCAATTTCCCCCCCATTTGGGTTGTTTGAGAACTTCATTTTGGTTTATTTAACTTGCAGGAACCATAACCAGCCCGTGCTTGCCTGCAAAAAGCTAAATTCAGGCTGAGTTGAGAGAATTTCATCTGAAATTTCTTTCACGGCAGTGTAATAGAAAGTGCGTGGTTTTTTTAACCCACAGTCACGTCTTCCGAGCACGTGCGTGAAATTGACTGTGTTTCTCAGCACATTCTGCGCACTGTGCCAACAAGTCATTTTTAATTTGCGCATTGGCACCCAATGCACCTTTGTCTCCTCTGCGACCTGCTCATATGTCTAGAAAATTATACATTGTAAGGATTTTTGTGATCTGTTGGAGGCCCATAACCTTCTTAAGTTTGATTCTATGCAGATTGTAATATGAACCACACTTAGAGTCCCTCTCCACATGAAGGGTTAGTCAAAACATAGGCACTTAGGGGGTTAAAATCCATATTTATCCTCTTTTTTATTTCATTTTTGCCACATGGATGGGTTTCTTTGATTAAAGATAAGTTGGAATAATTCTACATCACAAATATAACTACTTGCATTGGGACCAGAAATTGAATGTCAATCATTGAGTATGCTCTTCTCTCATGCCGCAAAGCGATCTTGAGAACTAGAAAAATGATTGATAGAAAATTTCATCTCCCTTAAAGACAAAATATTTAGGAGAGGACAAAAGCTCCCACAGGACTCCTCTTAGTTTCTTTTCAGACACATCTTAAAATTGTAATGGGCCCATACATGCCCACATGCTACAAAGAGAGGATAGTTTTGAATTTACTTTCTTATATTAAATCACTAGGGAAGTTTAAAATTTTTTGTAATGGGCCCATACATGCCCACATGTCCACAATCTAGGATAGTTGATGAAGCTTTCTTAGAGTAAATCACACTAGGGAGTTAAAGGATTAGTAAGGACCCATATGTTCACATGCTAGTTCTTTAGGGAGTTTAAAATTTCGCAAGTTTGTACCAATGGCATTTAGCAAATTAGGTAATCAAGACTTTTAAGGACCACACGAAGTCCACATACAACAAGGTGACACCTAATTTATTAAAAATTTGGCATGCTTTCACTTGTTCACACACAAAGTCACTATTCACTCACATAGTTTCCATCTCGAAATGTGGAGGTTGAAGTAAGTTTCATCCAAAGGGATTCCAAAACACCCCACCCTTTTCTTGACGAAACTATCCACTCCAGCTTAACTTCGACGAGATTGGTTCACACCCCCAATCTATCAAACAAACATCTGATTTTTTTCTAAAAACTCACTAATTTTTCCTCCAAAGGAGGTGTGAAAATAATTTTTTTAGTCTAGGTAGGATATTGGGGATAGGCATCCAAATAACTCCTTATTATCTGGTTCTCACATCTTCAAACAATAGAAGTTGTCAAATAGGGAACTTTAAAATCCTCCAAGTCGAGTGTTCCTAACACCATAAGGCAAGGAGATACCCATGAAGGGTTGAAGGCCGAGGTCCAGTTGTTCTGTGCATCCCCCCTTGAGGCACCCACCTCTTGGATGGGATCTAACCCGTGACCCATTTCTTAGGCCAAAAATCTAAATGTCACACTTTGACCAAGGTACCTAGTGACCAAATTTTAGGACATCTACCCAAGTGACAATTGTGGGCTACAATTGCACCTTGATAAGATTTTTTGTGGCTATTGGGAAATATCGCCAACTCTTTCGGGATATGCACCCTCTACCCCTCATTATAACTGATTACTTCATCCTTCACTAGTTCCTCTTCCGGTGGCTTCAGACCCCACTGCTGAGTGCTATTAGAAGGTCCAGTGATATTTGAGAGGAAGGACACTACGTATTTTAGGACATGAGCATTTTTTTCTCCTTTGTTCTCCACGTGGACAAAACCTACCTACCCACATATATGCTTCTTTATCAAAATTGATGTAAATATGATACTCTTGTGATTATATACAATTATGAGATACATTGTGAAGGTCCAAGTTATACAGAGTCTCTTGTTCATTAATTGCTCTCATCACCATTTGCACACATCCACTTTGCTAGTTGGACATCATAGGGGACCCACAGAATCCTCTTCGTTCTAGACGCTTGCTAAATATCCCTCCCATTCTAGGGGGAGTTCCTAGTCTTGCCAACTCATCGGCTCCACCTTCTCACACTCTTATGAGTGCTACTGTCTTAGGATCTTCTTTGCTCAATTCCACTTTACTTGGGTCGACTTCCCAAGATCAACCGTCCACCCACTTTATGGTACAAGGAAGTGAGGGGCACACTTCTTCCCCAAGAGGAAGTACAACCCCACCTATCCCCCCTCGCGGGTCAGGGACACACATCACTCACACCATGGCCAGAACAAATCCTCTTTAAGGGTTAGGCACACAAAACATTCCCACCATGGCTGGAACTAATCCCCCACCACAACCCCAGATTCCATACTTGTCTTCCCTCAACATACCAGATCTGACTAAGCTCACCAATGATTCTATGTTGCATGACCCCGCATGGGCCACCATGCCTACCAAACTCCCTTCATACATTCCCAAGTTTGAAGGAAAAGCGGGAGACGACCCGACCAACCATATCATGACCTTCCACTTATGTTTCTCTTCAAACAACATCATATATGACTCTATCCGATTGAGGTTATTTCAATGCACGCTCACTGGCCCATCAACTAAGTGGTATGTAGAAGAAAAATTTGGGTCCCATACGACCTTTGAATCTTTGGCCAAAGCATTTTTTACCTTCTTTCAACTACCAATCTGTCATGACAATGGTCTTGAACTACTCTCAGAGTTTAAACAAACCTTCGCTACCCACATCGCTGACCACATTCATGAATGGCGTCGACAACGTAGTCTATGCAAAGCAGAAGCCACGAAGAAATAATTCCTTAATTGGTTTCTCAAATCCCTTGTTTCCCTCCTTGCCAAAGATGTGGCCGCCACCTTCCCTCAGCCTGAAGAAGAATCCATTAGAAAGGCTTAACAGTTTGAGCTCATTTATTCTTAATCAAGATACTTATATACGGTACTACCTGACACCCCAAGACTCGTGACCTAGGATGTCTCACTCCACAGATGGATTGATTAGTACCACAACACATCACAAACCACACCTCCAACAACCACCTATGTATGGAACACCTCAGTATCCACCAGTATATGGAGGACCCCCTTATTATCCTCCTCCCCCCTATAAACAACCATACCTTATTCCCCCACCTCCACCCATAAGCGAACCCCCGTCGCCCCCCATGATGTGTCTAGCTGTGCAGCCTAGTTTGGGAAATGCCTCTATCTCTACTTACACCCTAAGAACTAGTGAAAGCACCACACCATACTTCCCATTCCTTGGTCCTTCCCAGCCCATTGTTTCCCCACAAGGACAACCACATGATGGGGTTAAGTTTTTTCAACCCTCTCCCGTTCAACAATATCAAAATATTGAACAAATGAATACGGCTAATCCGGCCCATCAGTCGACCAATGCAAAAAAGAAAGGAAAAAACCAAAACAATAATAATCCAGGACCAGGAGGGAACCAAAACCACCCCCAACAAAACCAACCAGCCGGGGGAAACTAGAACCAGGGGAACCAGAACCCCCAAGGGGGAAATAACAACAAACGCCAAGGGAAGAATAATGACAGTCTTCAGACCGACTTCCCTTGTTCCCTTTGTGGTGAGTATGGCTATTATAACCACCACTTCCCTCAAAATTCTGATTTTAAATGGATGAAAGAATCCATAAATGGACCACGTCCCCTAGTACTGCCTGTTGCGCAGCATGCCCCACAACAATATGTGCAACAACCCCCCTCAGTTGTGTTACAAAAATCAATACCACACCAAGGGGTAATGAACACCCAACAGAAGATGCATATGGCCCCATCACAGATGGGACAGTATGCCAACCCAGGCACTCCTACAGATATCACTATCCTCCTCACTAGTGAGGAAGAAGTCCTTCTACAAACACACAGTCGTCAATACAACACACCCCCTGACTCTGCCCCCACTACCTCAGAAGCAGCCCCAATCACAACTTACCTACCTTTGATGATTCCTTTCCCTAATACTAAACCACCCCTTCATCTTCCTTGCATCCCATTACAACACAATATCAACAACCCTCAGGCTAGGGAAACACACAATTACAGTCTGGTCGATGACTTGGCACAATCTCTTGTTGCCATGTCAGTTTTAGAAGTCCTTCAAACCTGTCCTACTCAATGGAAGTCATTACTTTCTGCCCTCGGGGTAGTCGACCCTGCTGATACTCACCTCATCACCTTTGATCTTGATAGTGGAGAACCCCATCTTCTTGCTCTGGTCGCTTTCCCAATACCGGTTAAAATAAGGAACATCACGGTTCATTGCTGCATCATTGATGAAGGTGCATCCACATGCATGATGTCCAAAACTATATGGAAGAAACTGGGTTCCCCCGAGCTCATACCATCAGCCATCACTTTGAGATCTTATGATGGACAACCATCCTCTCCTGAAGGGCTCTTTCAAAATTTCCCCGTTGAACTCGGGGGAAAAACTATCCTCATTGGCATTGAAGTTATCGACACTCTATTGGATTACAACATCTTGTTTGGGTGTAGCTACATATATGTGATGAAGGTTGTGGCCTCTTTTGTGTTTCGTACCATGATGTTCCCCCACAACGTGAAGATCGTCACTATCGACCAAATGTCGCATTACGAGCCCAACCCCTCCTCCAACATCGATAATATCGTACCCTTTGTTCACACTAATCCCGAGGCTTACCCTCTCGTCGAAATGGGTCCCAGAATTTTCAAAAACCCATCCTTGCTAGGGACATACCATGGATAACCTCCGCTCATACATCCCTCAGCACAAGTATGTGTCATCTCATCCAATGGAACAGACACTGGATATATCCTTCCTCCCACAGAGGCTTCATTACTATTTGACGTCCCACTAGTCACAGAGCTCCTTCCTCAGGAATCCCTTGAGAAATATCTAGCTACCCTTGTTCCTGACTATACCCTTCCCCAAGGCCACATTCTGTTTTGGGAGAAATTCCCCAAGGCATCACCCAAATCCCTTTCTTTTACCCCCCGCCGGGCATACAAGCTTTCCAGGTAGCCGCAATGCTTACCCTTCCAAATATGGTGCTGGAAAATCCAGTATGGTATCTACATCCACTAGATATGGTCCCTCAACCATCCATCCCTCCCCAAACAGAAGGAATCCCAATGGATATTCCAATACTTACCCCCACCATCCCACCCACACCCCTACTCACTAGCACCCCTGCTATAGCTGGGGGAAGATGGAAGAAGAAAGAGCCCACTGCTCCACTTCCACCACAAGTTTAGCCTCCTTGTGCACTATGCGAGAAAGATAGACACCCCGCTAATAAGTGCCCATCTCTCCCCGAGATACACAATTTAATTCAACTCCCACAGACACCGACACCACTCATCACGTCTTGCAGTGCTACCACTGCGCCCCCGAACACAGGTAGCTAAGGGTTGCGAACCAAATTTGCATGTGCCATCTGTTCTAAGTATGGCCATTATAACCACCATTGCTCAGTGTTACCTCAATTTCGACAGACGCTAATGGTAGTCCACCAGAGATTCTAGCAAGAACCTCCTCCTTTTGCATCATCTCACATGCATGTCACTGACATCCACTATGTCACGACCTCTGTCAATGAACATATGTGATGTCCTTGCACTCTCTTTGAATCACTTGATCATTTCACATATCAATTTCCTATGATCATTGAGTATAGGCGTCGTTAATTGGCCCTTATTCCCAATCCTACCATCACCCCACTTTCGGTGATGCCGGTAGTTCCCCCCACTCCCTCTCCTGATATTGTTTATATCTTCTCCCTCGAGCCTGGGGGACTTCCCACTCTTCCATGGTTTGTCGATAGCCTAGAGGAGGATTTCCACCCCAAGCTCCCCAATTCTCCAGTTCATTTACCCATGGAAATTTTGTGCCCGACCACCATTTTCAACCCACAATATCTTGATATTTGGTTTCTGTTGAGCGAACCATCGCAACCTCCTTGCGATACCCCCTCTACATCATCACCACCAGAAAACAACCACACAGTGATAATCACCAATATTATTCCCCTGGATCCACTATACTCTCGATAGTTCCACTGCGACGAAGACATCCTTGAGGAATTAACTACCCCCGATTTCCCATGGGATCCACTCCATCACTGAAGTCTCTTTATCTCACAAGACACATTTGCACCTCTTAGCTAAAACTCCTTATACGTAATCGAATCCAAATATTTTATCCCATCAGGGCATATAGACTGGCTCAATTACCCTATCCCTACCCCCGATGCTTTCGAGGAAGGTAATATGGCCAACATTTCCCCCACTATCAAAATTGATATTTCCATCAAACCTGGCATCATAGATAAAATCACCATCGGCGTCGCATTCTCTCTCGAAGAACTCATCGCTTACAAAGCTCTCTTCTAGGAATACTGGGACATTTTTGCCTGGTCATACACAGAGATGCTCGACCTTGATCCATCTATTGTCGAACATCGTATAGACACATGGCCTAATATTACCCTTGTATGACAAAAGCAACGCCCATTACACCCATCCAAAGCAGAGGGCCATCAAAGCCAAAATTGACAAATTACGCACTACAGGGTTCATATACCCCATCGCATATACGTCATGGGTCTCCAACCCCATCCCCGTTAACAAAAAGCAGGGAACGCTTGTCGCATGTACGGATTTTTGATATCTCAATCACGCTTGTCCCAAAGACAATTTTCCAACACCCTTCATTGACCAAATTATCGATGATTGTGTCGGCCACGAGGCTTTGTCCTTCATGGACGACTTCTCTAGCTACAACCGAATTCAGATCCACCCAGCCGATCAATACAAAACTACATTCACTACCCCTTGGGGTACCTTTTCATATAGGGTCATGCCTTTCGGCCTCACGAATGCTGGAGCCACTTTCCAATGCGCCATGACATACATTTTTCATGATATGGCTAAGATCATTCTCGCTTACTTGGACGATCTCACCGCTCGATCCAAGAAACGCACTCAACACCTGGATGACTTATGCATTGTATTTCACAGGTTGAATCCCCTATCTGGTTGAATCCCCTCAAGTGCGTATTTTGCGTCACCACTGGACGCCTCCTTGGGTTCATCATCTCCAAACACGACATCACAGTCGACCCCCTCAAGGTCCAAGCCATCACAGAAATTCCCCCACTGCGGAACTTACACCAACTATAGAGCTACAAGGCAAAGCTAACTTTTTACACCGCTTTGTCCCCGATTACGCCACTCAAGCACATGGTTTCCTTCGCCTATTACGTCATGATATCCCATTCCAATGGGACGAACATGCCCAAAATGATTTTGACGATCTCAAAGAGGCCCTCTCCAATGCCCCATTGATTAGTCCACCCGACTATGGCCGCGACTATATCTTCTACTTATCGGCCTCAACCCTATCTATAGAAGGAGTTCTCTTCTAATTAGGGGATGGTGACCTGGAGCATGTTATCTATTATGTTAGTAAAAACCTTTCAGGGCCACCCTTGAAATACAATCACAAAGAGAAACTCATCGTTGCAGTTGTCCTCGCAGTCCAGAAACTACACCATTACTTCCTGCTTCGAACTACCAAGGTTGTAGCCAGTTCCAACCCAATGAAATACTTTCTCAGTCACTGGCAAATTAATGGAAAATTTTCCTGATGGATCGTCATCCTTCAGGAGTATGACCTTGAATTTTCAACACCTAAGAGCAAGAAATCCCTAGTACTTTCCGAACTCATTACGACATTTCCTTCCGATACTACCAATACCCCCATCAATACTGAGTTCCCCGATGAACATCTCTTTTACATCCCCTCAGATGATCCTTGGTACGATAATCTACTCGTCTACCTCCGAACACAAAAGTTAGGAAACCACCTCTCCAGGGATGATCATCGACGTATTCGGCACCAGGCTCCCCGATACCTCCTTATCGGCAATATCTTATATCGGGGAGGGGTTGACACCATACTTCATAGATGTTTGACCATTGACAAAGCTGATAGAGTCTTGAATGAATGCCACAATGGTGCATGTGGTGGCCACCTCTCAGGGATGTCTACCGCCCAAAAAATAATTCGAGCAGGCTATTTTTGGCCCACATTGTTTCACGACTGCGTCCACGCCATGAAACGATGTGACAAATGTCAACTATATGGTAACAAAGTGAGAAAACCACCCAATCTTCTCCACCCAGTCATTACTGTAGGACCCTTTTGCAAATGGGGCATCAACTTCATGACTTGAAACCCCCCATCCAGTAATGGCAACAAATACATTATTGTGGCAGTCGATTATTTCACCAAATGGGCCGAAGCCATTCCCACCTTCAACAACACTGCTGACACTGTAGTGAATTTTTTTCTTCAACCATGTCATCTCCCGCTTTGGAGTCCCCCTACAACTAGTCTTCGATCACGGGAAACACTTCGAGAATGCGATTTTCATCGAAATCTCCTCCAGGTTAGGATTCTCCCACAAGTTCTCCTCCCCATACTACCCTCAGTGCAACAGACAGGTAGAGGTGGTCGAAAAGGTCCTCAAAACCATGTTGCAATGCACGGTGAACAAACATAAGACCAATTGGCACCTTATGTTGTTTTCTGCACTATGGGCGTATCGCACGGTAGTTAAAACTACCACTGGTTTCACACCATTTCATCTCATCCACGGGGTCAAGGCCACTCTCCCCATCAAATGCGAAATACCCACATTACACACCACTATTGAGATATTACCCGATACTTCTCCGATGGAGAAGCGTTTGCTGAACATAGAGTCGTTGGATGAAGACCACTAGTCTTCATTACATAATAATGAAAGAGCCAAAAAATGGTCGAAGGCCACCTTTGATTGCCATGTCAACCTTCGATCATTCAATGAAGTTGACCTCGTCCTTGCTTACAATATCGCCCACAATACCTTCGGCCATGGCAAGTTTGAGTCATTATAGCATGGACCTTACATCATCCAACATTGCCTCACTAAAGGTGCATACATCCTAGCCTCCCCCGAAGGCCACCCCCTCAAGGAACCCATCAACGGGTTGTACTTAAAGAAATTTTACGCCCGAGCATAGCCATGCTACACAAGGATTTTTCTTTTTATATAGTTTTTAGTCTTCTTTTTCCTCCATATCATGCATCTAATCCATCATTAGTGTTATTGACAGATGCCTCCTCCATCGGTCTTCCACATTAGTTATGCCGACGGAGCTACCCATTGGACACATAATCTTGCTTTGGCTACTAGGGCCCTCTATACCCCCTCGCATGAACTGCTCCAATCTAGTGGCATATGCATGGGCTCAACTACCAACAACCATGTACAATACACAACTATCATTGGCCTCCTTGCCAAGACCAGTAGCCACCATATTCGTCACCTTAGCATCTTACTAGATTCCCAGCTTGTCCTCCTCCAACTCAATAATGTGTACCGTGTACGCGATCCATGCCTTTTCCGCAAATACCTGCAAGTTAGACTTTTTTCTCGACATTTTGATTCAATCACATTTACACATATTCCAAGGCAATACAATCAAATAGCAGATAATATGGCTAACCTAGTGTTAGATTGGCATTTATCCCATCAATCTACCATTACACATCCATAACTCATCAAAAGTCTGTCACAACATATAAATTAGACATCATAAACAAAAAACATCAACATATGTG
>JZKD02S2232768.1:457811-472972 GCA_000966675.3 Picea glauca | reverse complement strand
AAAATATAGGCTCACAATCCTATACAAAAATAATCATACAAAGACACTCATGGCGTCTCTAAAGATCCACCCCCTGGTCCCCTCTCGAGAGGAGGTGCCCCACCAGCTAGGGGTCCATCAGGTCCTGGGGGAAGTCGTCCCGTCATCGCCGCACTCGCTATAGCTGCACTACAGACCACCATCTACCACTCCACCGACAGACCCACACACTACTCCAAGACTCCCTCGTCCTAAAAACGTGACCAAATTCCCTCAGGCACTCCCTGTAGTACTGCCTCCAAGTAGCGGTGAATATCCTGGAACTCTCCCCCGACCCCCACCGGAGGAGCCTGAGAAGGCCCTGCAATCGGGTCATCATAACGATGTCTCCTGGACGATCTCTCATCATCAATGGGTGTCACCCCAACATCCTCCTGTCGTTGTCTCTCCCCTTCCTGCAGCTCTCCTCGTGGTGGTTGCACAGGCCCCTGACGAGCCGACGCTCTGACCAACTCAACCTCATGCCTATGAGGTCCCACATCTACACACACAATGAACAAATGATAGAATCATCATCCATATATATATAACAAACATGTTATACTATATAAATATCAAAAACATCAAATATACCATCATACCTCTGTGGTCAAACACCTCCCCAAGGGGTAGCACCATATCTGGATCATCCCGGAATTCCACCCCAAAATACGAATATCGGAGTATGATCTGTGGCATCTGACGCCACACCTGTGTAGCCTCGGCCGTAAAATAATGGCCACCCTCCCCACCACCATGGTGAATCAGAATCTCGCCCACCACCTCAATCGTGGATCTCGCATACCCAGGGCATCTAATAACACTCTCAGGTGCAACATAGGCACCCTCTCCAAGAAACATGCTACCAAGATGGACCCAAAGGAAAAATCCCCCTAGTCCATAGCTCGGCACCTGTCCAAATGCCCCACCATATTGGAGTGCAACATCAAGCCCCAGGAAAAATGATCACCCCTCAATGCCCTCTGCATATTCCTCAGCTGACCCCCACTGATCCGCTGAGTCGTGAGAGATCCATACACTCTCACAATCATCAATGCAACACATCAATGCACCAAGGTGTCCATCGCCCCAATCCTCACCACAGAGCTAGACATGTAGTCCTCTCCTAAACAATAGGTTTGGGATAGGACATCCAACTGCCCATCCCCAGGTACTACAGACTTGACAGGTAGCAGGGTCCCACGAAAAGGGAGCCCGGTCAGAAAGTATACATCCTCTACAGCAGAGAATGCCAGGTGCTCACCTGACACGATGAAACACTATAAATCTTGACTCTATATGGAAATCAGGAACTGGAAAAGGTACTCTTGTGCCCTCACCAACGAGAACTCAAAAAAATTTAGCATCCCACAGGCTGCCAAATCACCACGCATAGCCGACTCCTCATCTCTCACAACCTCTCTCAGGCGGGCCCAGTCCTTCTCCCTCCAGTGGATCAGCATCGTCAACTAGTAGCCCACATTCACACATACAATACTTGATCAACCATCACAACTCATAAACACACCAAAACAATATCCAAAAAAAGATGAGTTTTACACCCTTTAGCTTTGCCTCAAAGGCGCGGCTTTTTTCCCCATAGGCACGAACATGTGCACGCCTGTTCACCCCAAAGTCGTGCCCTCATGCGTGAATGTCATAAATACAGGGGCGCACCCATGCCCCCCTATCACATGAACATACACGCATCCAAGCGTGCATGTTCGCTCCACAGTTGCAAACACATGCACAACTGTCAGGAACACAACTGCACATGGATGCATTGTTGTGCCTTCCACAGGTGCGCATTCCATGCACGCATGTTTTCACTATTTGGGTGCCCCTGTGCGTGGCTCTCCAAATTACATCTGTGCACTTGTGTGGATGAAACCCTCGATCGCCTGCACACTGAGGGGCCCACCCTCACAAAACCCCCTTGTATGGCCATCTGTACAAGCCCTACCCCAAAAACAACTCCTAACTACTGTGCAGGAGGATACAACCACTAACCTGAAACTCGTTGACCCTGAATCGACTGGATCGATCTCCTCAAATATCCAACTCTCTCCTCAAATATCTCATCTAGTCACTTTGGCAGTAGGTACAAATGAGGTGGCAATGTGGGCCCTACAACTATATATAGTCCCTTTTGCCAAACTTCCATACTCCATTCTGGGAGCTCCGAACGTCTGTTTTCTGATCCGTCTTCAGCCACGAGACCAAGATTCCACCACCTACACAGTCACAGTCCCCGGGCCACCATCCATCCTCGGCCCACGAGGAGCATTTTTCTCACATCATGCCCAGGTACGCATGCTTATGCTCAAAATTATCAAATAACCGTTATGTGTTCTTTATATCCAGATATTGTTCACGTCGGGTATTTGGTTTTCATGTGTGCAGGTACTTGGTCACCACAAATCAGCACGTCCCTTTCAGGTATCACATCGGTACTAACATGTAATCATTCTCTTTGAATATCAATTATATCTCCCAGTCACACCCTCTGATATTTTCCTCTAAGGTCCCCCCATCTGGCTCTGCGGTACTCACACCTCCGTTGAATTTCAGTACTGTCACCCGGTAGCACTCTCCCCCACATGAGTTGTCCCATTCATAGTCCCCCTTGCACTTTTAAACTCATGCTGCTTTCACCCCCTAGGGTTGGGATTCCTCATAGTCTTTGCATTCTCAAGAATTAGCCGCATGCTCCTTCTCTTCATTTTGCTAACTTCCCCATAATGGAATCCCATGTAATCTCGTCCTAATTCACCTTTTTGACTGCACCTCCGCAGTATCATTAGCCCTCCATCTCATCCACCCTTAGTTTTCCCATCTGAAGATTGTCCTCCATTCATTTCACCTAATATAGAAACCCACCTATGGCCCCCCCACCCTACACCTGCTTTCCACGCAACTTGCGCCCTCATAGGCCAAGCCATATTGCACTGGGGCATGCGTTTCTATATCTGTACACTTCTCTGAACCGATTCTTTATCTATTTTTTTAACTGTACAAAGCCTTTGTTTTCAACCATTACATATTTTTTTGTCGTCACCTTTGGTGACATTCCTTCTTTCTGGAAAAAGCAACCCATGTCACCCTTGGTTGGGACATACATTATCTTCTACTTTTGTTGACCTCGTCCATAAAAACCTCGAGTATCCCATAGTCCATGTACCCTTGATCTCTGAGTTTGTCTACTTTGTCATGCCTTTGGCACAATTTAACCCCAATCTAGTCATCCCCCTGACACTAGATTCTATTTCACGGTTCCTGCCACTTATCCTTCGCAAATCCCCCAACCAAGGGAAGTCTTGAGTCTCCCCATCTCTTGACTCTATCCATATTCCTCCTCGGTTCCTGATTTTACTTGGTGGATTTCATGAAGCCCTTTGCTTCTTGGATTCACATTTCCCTTTTTGTCGACATAAGCACAATTCCCAGAAGGGCGAAAGTATCTTGCCTCTCATTACCTTTATAATGAGGAGTCTCGGATGACACAGAGAGAACCATCATTTCTCTCTGTTGTTGTTAACCCCCATGACATTTGACTCTAACACTTTATCATGTGGCGGTGGGTTTTACTTTGCGATTATTGTAGTTGTTTTTATATATGCCAAAGACCTCTGAACTTTGATAGACTATCAATGTCCGTGTATCATCGACACTTCTAACATGTGTCCTTACCTTTTTCAAAGTTTGTTCACCATCAGAATTGTCCTCTATCATTATTAAACCGCCCCGGAGGGTGCTGTAGTGATCTATGTCCACACACAACTTCAGTTACTGTATTACACATTTTTGAGTTACATGACACAAGCATGGGGCATGCCCGCCTTGTTTGTACACAATTTTATTTTTTCACCCATTATGGAAGGTTTGGGTCCTACAGAATCACCTCTCCCTCCAATGGGTCGCTCTTGATACTCCCCTCAACACTCTTTCTTACAAAGGTACTCTCAGTAGAAGAAACATTGATGTATTTCGACTATACATATGCTCCTAAACTCACACATCAGGGGGCATTTGTTATCACTAGAATTTCATCTACAAATGGTTACAGGAATCTAGCATCTTCAAAACACCCATTAATTCATCCATGGCCCAAAAAATACATCTCCAAAGGGCATCAAACTATACAACTGGTTAAAAAATCAGCATGCACAAAAGATACAAAGGCAGCGTGCGCACGTGCGATGGTCAAATAACACCAGAAAAGCACATATGCGGTCGATGCGCTACTGTGGACACAAAAAACCGCGCACACCTCAAAACGACGCATTTATGATTTTGGTTGGCCTTCCACCCACTTTTGGTTCATCTCCCAAGTCGATTTGACACCCAAATCTGAGCTAAATCTCAGTGGGGGGTTGGTCAAAGACCTAAGGGCTCCCTAAAGAGCCCCTTATTCATAGTAAGGACTGGTTGAATAATGCCTCAAAGATTTTCTATAAAAGGAGGCCATGGGTGCACTATATTTTCAAGGAATTCATTTGTATTGTTATGCTACTTATATTCTCTTGGAGAATCCCCTTTTCTCATCAAGAGCATACAAGAACCATTTCATTTATCCATTCATATCACCTCTTGAGTGAATGTGCTTTGGATTTTGTTCACCATTTCCTTTTAGTTTCCTACTTGTAATAAGAGCTCAATCAGTGGGGGTTCAAGAGCCCTCCCTTGGAGGAAGAGGGGACCCATAGTTCCCCTTTATCTTTGGTGTTTTCCCACTAATACAACTTATCCATTGGTGGCATACATGTTGTTTATTTTATTGTCATATTTCCCTTATGCACTCTAGTTTAGTTTCTTTTATTGTTATTAGTTTAGATCTTTCCTTATTTCTTATGCTTGATGTTTCTAACTCTTGCATTCACTGCTATATTTTCCAACTAACCCAACTGGACTTGTAAGCGTCCTTAGTTTTCTCATGTAGGTGACGAAAGGGATGCAATACCAACCTAACACACATTGAACAAAGTTCCTAAGTGGGCAAAACTCCACATTCTAAGAATTCGTTTAACTCTACCTAATCTGAATGATGGCTCAACTGAATGATGTACTAACTGAACTGATAGTAGTTAGAGTTAACAATTTTCAGTTGGTAGTGTCACGAAGGAACTGCTCTTTTACCTCATATCTCTTTAATGTGAAAGGAAAGGTTCTTGTCAGACGAGAGTTCAACCACTGAATCGACCATTAATGGAGGCTTGTGCATGCGAAAAATGAGGGTTATCACCTGACGCTTCATCCAATATGGTTGTGCCAACTCTGCCCCATGACATGGCCAGAGCCTCCCTTCATACCATCAACATTCACTCTGCATAGTATGAGCTCTTTAGGGTTAAAAGAGTTTTACTTTTGTCATTCGTCAAGTTCTCCGAATTAGCTCTGCATTTTATTTTCTCGGTGAGGGAGAGTGGCAACTTGGAGGAATTTTCTTGTTGGAGGCAGGCATCTCTATCCGACCGCTCTGGTAAGTTCATGATGTTCCTGCATTCTAATAGTTGAGTGGAACCTCAGAGTTTCATTCCAATGGAAGAAACCCTATGCACTGTAATTCTTGTGATGACTTTTAGTTAGGTTTCCCCCTTATCGTTATTCTCCTCGAAAACTTCTTGGATTGTTCTCGCTACTGGTAAGTAGACTTCACTGGCATTTTATTCTCAATCTTCCTGAAAAGGACTTGACATTCTTCCTTCTTGTTTCCGATTTCAATGAATCTGCGCAGGCATAGTTTTCATATGTAGTTTTTACTCTTAGAGTTTTGTTGTTCCCCTACATTCCTTACATTTCTTCCATTGTTATGCAATGTTATTTGGTGTTGAGCCTCTATGAGGCCACGCAAGAATTTTATCCTAGAAGTTAAATTGACAGGTAGAATCCACGCTGTATACTGCATATTATATTCTTTCCAAGTTAAAGAAAATTCCATTCGGTAGGATTTAATAACGTTTCCTGTCTTGGTTGGGTACTTTGTATTGAGTTTTACTTGGGGTCCTCCATTCCGTAGATTTCCCAACTACTAGATGACTCTTACAACTATAATTTTCCCTCAGAAAGATTTCTGTATTTTCATTCGACATATCCATATGTAAATAGGTATTTGGGAATTATATGAATCAAATAATTTCGTTATACGAACATGCTCTGTACCATGCAATTTATTGGAGTTTGCATTTAAATTTTGGGTCAACATTTCCATTTCATTATCTTTGATGTCGGTGGATGACAAGGGCCATTTGAGCCTGGTAAACTTCGACAAGAACGTTGATTCTATATTTAAAAATTCGAATTGGAAAGAATCCTCTTAACACAAATATTCGGTCCATGTTAGAGTTTTGATAACATCATTGGCATATAACATTTATTCTATGTTTAAAATTCGGATTTCCCATGTTACAGTTGTTTATTGATTTCTTTCCTAAAGAGTTTGATTTAGTTAAAATTTGTAACCAATTCTAATGATGGGGCCTTGTTATTGCGAGGGTGCCCATCAGGAGGTTCTTAGACCCTATTCCCCCTTCGATCTGGGGCGTCTTCTCAACCCAAAACGCAAAAGGGAAAAGACATCAGGGTTTCTGAGTTGTAAGTTAAGTTAACTCGGTAAAACCATTCCCACCTTAAATCATTTTTTTTGAAGGATACATCAGTTTTTCTTCTGTTAAATAATTGTTAACAATCATTTCATTTTCCTTACAGGGACATTCGAACATATACAATTTCCGGACTCGGGCCTCTGTCGTCCGCACAAAAGGTATTAAGGTTCCATAATGCCACTCTTTAGAGAGTGCCTAGGTTTTCTAAGGATAGATACGAAGTTAAAACTAGAATGCTAGCCTCGTGGGTGAAAGGAATGTCCATTCATAAAGATAGTCTACTCTTTACTCTGCACCTCCAATTTTGACGAAAGGCACAAGGATCATAACCTTATTCTGTGTAAAAAAATTGAATCGCATAATTATAATATGGCTATATTTTTAAAAGTGGTATATTCGATTTTAGGGTGGAAATCCGAGCAATCAATTCTTGCAGAGCAATAGATCTGTTATAAGAGAAATTTTGGAATGAATATCGACACACAACTATGAACAATTATTTTGTCTTGACTCTTTTCTTTGTATCTTATGGAGAAATTCGACGATTTCTTGTTTAGTCCTGTAGTTTTACTCTTTTTGCATTATCTCAGATTCTCATTTATTATTTGTTAGTCTGTTCATTTGCCTTTAATAATAAATTCCTTTCCAGGTGTCTCTATTCAATTTTGCATACTATTTAGTTTCCGTCATTGTATATTCCAGAAATTCCACTAAGACTTAGCTAGACTATTGTCTTCTATTGTATTTTAATATCTATTGGATCTACAGTCTGAACCTACAGTCATGCATTGTATGGAATTAAGATTATGTATTTTCGAAGATTTATATTCCTTTAAATCGAATCTCAACGAAAAAGAAAGATATAATAGCAAACTTTTGTGCAAGCATATATATATATATATATGAATATTCAATGTTATCCTTACCTTACATCAATATTATGTGAGTGTTATGACTCTGTATAATTCTTTATAGTAAGGTGAGAATGTATAATTAATTTCTATTCTTTTACTTATATAAACACAAGAATTTATACTATCCAAAAATAGATTCGGACTGACTTTGTTTTAAACTAGAAAAATTCCAGCGTGCTCGCATAATTCCGATTCTACTCAAAATTTGGATGTATAGGCAGTTTTAATCAAAGTATAAAATTAAATTGGCAGGGGGTTTATCTTACATTTGTTCCCAATCATTCATAGTTTAATTCTCAGCAATAATTCACATAGTATTATGTTAGCTCTACTCTTGCAGTCATTTCAAATCAAAATGATTCTTAATTAGAAAAGAATCCAATAGAAATAAATTACCCAACAAAATATAAATGTATCCTGATAGCCATTTAAAGCAAGAGATATAAAATCAGGAAAGAGTAGATGAACATATCTGAGCTAGTTCGCTGAAAGACAAAGGGAACAACCACGTTCCTCCCAACATTAGAATGGAATAGCCAATGTCACTTTCTCCATTCACCCCCTATCATGACCATGAATCCACGAGAGCGAACTCACAACTCCCCTCAACAATAGTCCTTCCACTTCAGTAACTTCTCCTTGCTTCACACTTAGAAAATCAGTGTTCATAACAACAAGAGACAATTATCCTTCTTCCAGCATACTAGGCAATGTCCTGCCTCCTCTCATATGCTATATATCCAAAGCCATTTTTGCCTAGGTCTTTTTCCCCCCTTGGGAATTTTCACATCTTTCCAAATCACTGATTTTTCAGGGGCTGTCAATGGCCAAATTCTTGATTTTCCACTTGTCACACTCATCCCTGAGGTAGTTCCAACATTTTCCCCTATCATGGAGTCATGGTCAGCTAATTTTAACATGGTTGTTCCATTTGTCCATCAGCAATAATTATAAAATATTTTGTTTCATACAAGTGTCATAGTCAAATAGTTAGTTGGGTCAAATCAGATATCTTCCCAACAGTCATAATCATCAATTACTATTAACTAAATTCAAAATTCGGAATTTCCATAAATGGTAAAAAAATTTCAATTTCGAATTTACCAAAAACGGAAAAAATTTCCTAAGAAATTTCAAACTTAAAAATAATTTATTTTTGGGGATGTTACATGACGGCTGACGGGTATTTAGGTGATCAAGATCTCATCTCTTGCTTATCCCGTCCTTCCATTAATTCAGTCTGACAACTGACGGGTATTCAGATAATCGAATTCTCTGATTTATTTAGCTTATCTTGTCCTTCCACTAAAAAGTGATCCAACGACTGACGAGTATTCAGATCGAATTCTCAAATTTTCCCCCGCTTATCCTATCCTTCCACTTTAAAGTGATCCAACAGTTATGAAGACCCTCGAAGAAGATCAAAGATAAAGGATGGTTGCGAAACCACAAATTGCAAGTGATTTAACTCATCACCAAAACTCCACAATTTCAAGTTGTGCATTGTTGGTGAGTCAACCACAATCGTCGATATTTGAAGCTATAAGATCGGAAAGTCCTGACTAATTGTGGGATTGGAACTAGTGTGATATTTAATTATCCTTTAGATCTCCGTAATCTATCCCTACCATTGATCTGGCGATTGCACATCTAACAGTCACAACTCAATCTGACTTAATCTGATCGTTTGTTGGATCAACCACAATCGTCAATATTCGAGTCTATGAGATATGACGATCTAGACCAATTGCGGTATTGGAACTAGCGAGTCATTTAATTCTCCTTCCAATCTCCACAATATATCCCTGTCATTGATCTGGCTTGCAGATCCGACGGTCATGATCCTAAAACCGGTCCTCAAGCTCACGGTCACTCATATGACCGATGTTCATTCTATGAGATGATCAACAACGTCAATTTCTTGATCGAATGACTGTTGAGGCTTCTCACCTTTTTCTGTGCATTGGTCGACTTCTCAATATTTCCATCGATCCCGAAGATACTTCTGCCATGCGCTCTTCCTTCTGAGCTTTGATCTTCATTCGCTTTTGTACTACGTTTTTCCTTCTGAGCTTTGATATTCATACTGTTCGCTTCTTCTCCTGAGATTACGCTTTTTATTTCGAGTTTTGATATATGCATATTGTTTGAAATTTTCTTCTAACTGATATAATTTTGAC
Organism: Picea glauca; assembly: GCA_000966675.3. NCBI lineage: Eukaryota > Viridiplantae > Streptophyta > Pinopsida > Pinales > Pinaceae > Picea > Picea glauca. The sequence goes on along the minus strand of JZKD02S2232768.1, from coordinate 463,258 downwards.
ATCAATGACAATCTCATCTATGGTAAATCACAATGATAATTCATCATAACAACAAATGATCACATCGACTGTTGACATCAATGAAAATATGTCCAACAAGAAGTTCCTTTCCAGTTCAGAAAGTGGTTTCATATTTCTGACAGATAGGCATTTTCCAGTTCGGAAAATGGTCCAGATCAGACGGTCATTTTCGTAATGAAAATGGTTCAATAGATTGTTGATGTACCATAGACAATGATTCCCCTTGTGGCTAGTCTGGGGGAATGGTCTAGGAAAGTATTTCTTCTTGACAATCACTCTCAGTAGTGGTCAAGTAGAATGTTTCACCTCGTCGGGCATTCATTCTTCTAAAGTTCACAGTTGTGAGAAGTTTCAAAGAATGGTCCATTTTGGAGGTTGCTGCAGGACAATCATTTCCTTAGGAAATGGTCCGGATAGTCATTCCCTAGGGCATACTCATTCTCTCCAGGTTTCACTTTGTTTAGTGCTGTAGGAATGGCCCAGTTAGGTGAATGGTCCAAGTTCATCAATCGATGACATGCATTCCCTAGGGTAGACTCATGCTCTCCAGGTTTCACTTTGTTTAGTGTCATAGGAATGGCCCAGTTAGGTGAATGTTCCAGGATAAAAAAATCATGACAGTTATTCTTCTATGCTTGAGAAGAATAGTACAAATAGATCATGGATGATGTTTTAACTTCTGAGGGTAGATGCTCTTCTAGATCTCACAGATGTGAGTGGAAGATCGACCCATATGATTTAGTTTATATCATGATATTGTTTTTCTGTGCAGGTTGATATTAGATGATATGATTGCTATGGAGACTATATGTCTCTAGACAACATATGTATGCTACTATGGTGGATGTGTTCCACTAGTTGTGACTATGTGTCACTGATTAAGTATATGTGTGCTACTTGGTGTGGTAGTGTACCACTAGATTGTAGTTTTGTACTACTATGGATAGACATAGTTTTGTTCTATTGAATGAAATTTTTCTAATTTCCATGTAGACTATCAATAGTGTTGAAAATAATTATTAGTAATATGGTTGGTCAGTGTACTGATGGACAAACATTCTCCATACGGAAAATGGTCCAGGACATTTACTCTTCTAGGACGTATGTCTGGATTAGAAGAGTAGTCCTTGTAGCCCATGGCTTGACTTCCAACATCGGTTGGAATAGTTATTCTTCTAGGAAATATGCCCAGATTAGAAGAATGGTTCTTGTATCACTCTTTGGAGTGAGTGACTTATTCAACATCATGACTAATTACTCAGATGGAGTATAGTTTTTACAGATGATGGAGTTTATTTTTTCAGATGACACTGATAGTGATGATGGTTCTCGTGATCTAATCATGAGATAGTCTGTATGACTATGATGATGCTATCGGTTGAATGATATGTTTTTTCTCGAGACCATTGCCTTAAATACCTCTGTAGCTAGGAGGGAGTGTTGATATTATAGTAGTTGCAGAAGGTATTTACCTCCACGTGTAACCCTGAAAAGAATAGAATATTCTGGGAAGCAAGAAGAAACCCTAAAGCATTAAACTTAACCCTAGAAGACAAGTTGGCTCAAGGAAATAATTAATATTGAGTATTTAGCCTCCAGAATGAGAAGTTGGCCCAGACAACTCAGGAAAACAGTATAAATACAAGTAACTAGAGATCATTTTGTACACATAGCTCACAATTTTAGCTGGGAAGAAGTGCACACTATAGAAATTGGGCAAGTGCACAAGTCTAGGGAGCAGCTACAGATGGCAGTTGTCATAATTTGTATTCCTGGTTTAGGCTTAAAATTTCTATTGGTTATGGTTGGACTTTTGATCAGTGTTGGTTATCTTTGCTTGATGCATTAGCCTTCTTTGGCTATTGGTTTGCTTCCAAACTCATTCTTTGTCAAGGTTCAGGTGTTCAGGGGTGGCTTCGACCTATGGTTGGGTGACAATATTGTTATATTGTCTATGGTTAAACGAGCACATCTATTACTTTCTAACAAGGAAAACCAATCCAAGATGAAACCAAAGAAGGGTAATGAGAAGTTGAAGAAGGAAAAGGGGAAAATGGTGTGAATACCATAAAATACCTTGGCACAACACCAAAGAATGTCAATCCAATAAGTCAGTGGTGTCTGCATTGAAAGATTTCGATTTAGAGGCAGATTCTAACTCTGAATCAAATCTAGAAAGTGGGAGGAGGATCATCGATGTCGAACCTAGTGCCATTGTTGCTACCACCAAATTCCAACCAAGCCATCCAGAAGAACCATAGGAAAGGGAAAGCCTCTTTCACTCACGGATGTGGGTAAAGCGGAATCTGCTGCATTTCATTGTCGATAGCGGTAGTCAGAAGAACCTGATTTCAGTAGAGGTCGTTAAGCGGTGGGACCTGCCGATAAAACCACATCCACAATCCTACACCATCAGCTAGATTTTCCAAGGATGATATCTCCATGTCAGCCAACAACTTCGTCTTCCCTACAACATCAATCCCTTCAAAGATAAGGTATTGTGTGATATTTATCCCCTTGAAGTTTGTGATGTTCAATTAGGCCAGCCATATTTGTGGAAGCAACATGTTTTGTATGAGTCTAAACCCCACAATGTTATTATTATTTTGTGTAGACAATTGTACAGGATGCCAGAGGTAGCACCGCCTACCACTATTTATTTAATATCTTCTAAGAAATGAAGTAAGGTCATTTCACAGACTGGTAATTTTGTCTTCTTTGTGATCCGTGCTCGCAATAAGAAGAAGGTTGTCATCACATCCATGACCTCTACACAGAGCCTCTCTTTGGAGCAAAATAAAGTGGACCAGATCGTGGAAGAGTATAGAGACATCTTCTCCTCACCCACCGAGTACCAATGCAATGCCAAGTCAAGCATCCAATTGATCTAAGCCCTAATGCACCGCTACCTAATGGACTAGTCTATCATCGCTCCCTGATGGAAAATGATGAAATCAAGCACTAGATACAAGAGATGCTTCAAAATGGGCACATCTGACCCATATCCTACCCTTTCGGAAGCCCAATTGTGCTGTTGCAGAAGAAAGATGAGACTTGGTGGCTCTGCATTGATTACAAAGCATTAAAAAAAATCATAGTTAGGAATAGGTACCCAATTCCCCGAATTGATGAACTTCTTGACCAACTCAAGGGGGGAAATTTCTTCAGCAAGATTGACCTAAAGTATGGCGACCACCAGGTTCCCATTGCACCAACTGATGTATGGAAGACAACTTTCAAATCTAAAGAAGGTGTCTTCAAATGACAAGTCATGCCCTTTGGCTTAACAAATTCACCAACAACTTTCATGAGATTGATGGATGATGTATTGAGACCCTTCACTAACTCTTTTGTGGTGGTATATCTAGATGAAATCCTCATATTCAACAGAACTTGGGAGGAGAACATGCAACATATTGAGTAGGTTTTGGGCACTCTTCGACAACAAAAGCTATATTCCAACTTGGAAAAATTCTCCTTTGGAATGAACAGGGTCCAATACTTTGGATACATTGTTGATGAGCATGGGGTACATGTGGATCTAGCTAACATCTAAGTCATTCGTGACTGGCCAACCCAGATCACACTAATCGAGCTTCAAAGATTCTTGGGACTTGCCAACTTCTACCAAATGTGCATGTTGGGATTATCCCATATTGCATGGGCCCTCATCTAAGTCACCAAGGGTGGTGACAAGGAAAATTTCGCATGGGGATAGGAACAAAAACAAGAATTTGATCATCTGAAGCATCACTTATGCTCATCTCCAGTACTCTCCTTACCTAATCTGCAACAACCATTCAAGATTGATATTAATTCCTTAGAATATGTTGTAGGCATAGTTCTCACTCAGCATGGTCATCTAGTAGCATACCATAGTTAGAAACTCTCAAATATTTTTTGGAAATAACCCACCTATGACAAAGAAATGTATTCCATGGTGAAATCCTATCGTCAAAGGAAACATTACATTCTATGAAAGGAGACAATCATCCACAATGATCATAGGCTTCTACAGTTCATACAAACACAAGGGAAGTATTAGAATGAACACCATCAAAAGTTTTCCACATACCTACAACAGTTCCATCTCAACATCAAGTATAAAACAGGGAGCACAAATCGTGTCGTTGTCTTCCTCAATCACCCTCCTGTTGCTGAACTCACCACGGTGCTCCATTTCTGTGGGAATGAGGCATTTGAGTGGCCCCAACTTTATCAGTGTGACCCTAACTTCGCCACCACCAATCAAATCTTGGGTATAGAAGAGAATGTCATCGATTTTCGCATCCAGGATGGAATGTTATGCCATCTGGGCCACCTTTTTGTTCTCACAAGAGAGCATGTAAAGATGATTTTGGAGGATCACTTCAGTTGGATGGCATGGCATTTTGGTGTGTAGAAAACTATGGTCATTCTACAAAAACATTTTTATTGGCCAAAACTTCGATAAGAGATCAACAAGTATATCGGATCTTGCACTACATGTTCCATTTCCAAGCCAACAATCAAGAAAAAAGGCTTATACACCCCTCTTCCTTCTCCCAAGAGGCCTTGGGAATCCTTCTCGATGGATTACATGTCTCACCTTTCATCCACCAAGAATGACAATGATTTTGTATTTGTGGTGGTTGATTGGTTTTCGAAGATGGCCATTATCAGGTCTTACAAGAAGAGCATCATAATGGAAGATACTTCCAAGATATTCTTCTAACTAGTGTGGGTCCATCTTGGGACACCATATACCATCACCTCATATTGGGACAACAAGTTTCTCAACACATTTTGGTCGAGTCTTTGTTCACTGTTGGACACCAAGCTCACTAAATCCACTTCTTTCCACCCATAAACCGATGGATAGACAGAGGTCGTCAATCGGATGATTGTGCACATACTGCACATGTACCACTCTAAGAATATATGTACATGGTATGAGAGTCTTCCCTGTGTTCAACACAACTACAATATGGATCTCCATAGCTCCACCGACCATACCCCATTTTAGGTGGGGCTAGGATTCCAACCCTTGGATCCCATGGATATTACACTACCTCTTGCAACCACATAGTAAGAATATTCCCATGTTCAGTCTGAGGCCGACAAAGCTACCAAATTCATTGAGACAATTCAGCACATCCGCCAACACATACATGATATTTTGCGAGAATCCAATTCTAAGTACAAGCAGCGCCATGATCAACATCGGGTATCACACTAGTTTTAGGTGGGAGACAAGGTATGTTAAGAACCAAATATCAATATAGAATAGAAAAACCTCAGAAAAAGTACTCAACGCCTTGAAAAAGAGATCATTTTAGATAATAAGCCTCTTCGAGGGGGCAACCTCTTTTTACCCCACTTAAATGTTCAAGTACAAGATGATTCAAAATGAAAATGTCTCCTTGGTATATATAGGAGACTAGGAG
>JZKD02S2232768.1:439280-452213 GCA_000966675.3 Picea glauca | reverse complement strand
ATAGGAGACTAGGAGGTATAATTACAACTAATGGCCTAAAGCCGACATAAATAAAATAACATTACTAATATAATATGCCCCAATTAAGGGACAATGAGCCAATATTAGGGCTTAATAAGGTATGTTTACATTTGCAGAAAGAGAACCTACAGGTCCCCATAGGAAACTCTGCCAACTTCGCTATGTGCCTTACACTATCACCAAGGCTGTGGGTAGAAATAATTTTGAGATCAACACTCCACCCTTCCTTGGCTTATACCCAGTGTTTAATGTGGACCTCCATTGACCATATTTTCCACCATTATTGGACACATCAAAGATCGCAGAACAATTGACACCAATAGAGCTCAACCTTGACTACATGGAACATGCATCCCCTGATCAGATAGTGGACACACAGGTCAAGGGAACTCGCCAGTAGAGGATCCATATTTATTGGGTTGTCAAGGCAGGTTACCTCCTACACCAAGGAAAGTGTTTCACATGGGGCCAACATCAGTATAATTTTCCTCACCTGATGGGGGCACTCAATGCAATGGGGACCATTGCTTCCTAAGGGGGGAGGAATGATCCAAAGAGATATTGGTGGCCACCCACCTATTCCAACTGGTTCCTCTTGACAGTTTTTAGTTCAACACGTTCTTCTGTAATTCTTTATAATTGTGGGTCCTACACTTCCAAGGATTTTTGAATCCCTACACAACATCCAGGTGGATATTGGTGGCCGCCCACCTAATTCAACTGGATTATTTTCAATGTTTTCATGTTAGTACATCTTTCTCTACTTCCAGGGCCATTTTGGGGCCCTAAAAAGTGTTCTTTTTGTCTTTCCATAGTCAAAATGTAGATGGAGTTAGAGTTTGATGAAATAATGTGTAGTTATCAAAAATACCTTTCCAACGAGCTATCATACACCTAAAACAGAGGTCGTATGCAAAAGTTATGACCCCAGGAAGTTGAGGTACCAACTTTCCCATTGGGGCCCACATAAATTTTGACATTTCATCTCCTAGGGTTAGGTTTTTGGATGTCTAGGCTTTTGGAATTCATGAGTAATGTTAAAAATGTCTCTGGAGCCTCACTTTAATCAATCTACTCAGACAGATTTGCATAGCAACCACATCTATTCTCATAGATAGCTACCACCATTCGAGCAAGTTGTTTTGAGTTCTGTAGTTTTACAATTTCAGCCTATTTTATTTATTCAATAGAAGTTATTGTTCACTAGATATTTGTTGTTGTTCTTAGTATCTTTGTGTTTTGTATTTAGTCTTTTATTCTTTTCGTTTCGCTCATAAATCCAAATCATACCCCTAACATCGTTTCCCTAAACAATATAATGCATAACCCCTATATAACCTATAACATGTAACCATTATATCTGCTAATCATTGTAGCCCATATAAACCACATAACTCATCACCCTTAACACCTCTTCCCTAACTATTATAACACATATCCCATAACCCATAACCATTATTATCCTTGACCCTTATAATATATAATCCATCACCTCTATATGTTATCCCATATAACTAGAATAACCCCTCAACCTTTGAACACATATAATCTATATCACCAAACCTTTATAATACATAATGTATAGCTGATATAATGCATAACACTACAACCTTTTGAACCTATTTAACCATACAACCCCTATTTTATACCCACTTAATAACTCAAATATCATATAAAACCACTGCTCTATTTTTGATAACCTCTACAACCCTTATAAATCTTATGTGATTTAACCATAATGACTATATCACATATAACCATTAATACCTAAGGTTTGCATCCCTCACTACAAACACTATCCAAAACCCCATATAACCTTCTAATATCAACACTTAAGCATTTTATCACCTACCATGTGTCCACTAACCCTTAAAGCACATAGCCCTATAACTAGGTCCTTAAAATCATTAAAGTATAATCCTTAAAGATTATAACTCAAGATCTTTATAATGACTATAATCCTTAAGCCATATAATTATATAACCTTTAAAACATAATTTTTTTTTATATATTCCAACTTCCATGACCAATAAACCATATTCAACTCATCCCATAAAATTATATCCTCTAACAATATGTAAACCCTACAACATATACTCCTATCACACCTCAAATTTTACCTTTAAAAACCTAAATCACTATCCTTAACAATTGTTGATGCATATAACCCATTACCTTAATAACCCTTATAAACCTTTACTCCTATAACCACACATATTTATAAGTCATAAATATATAATCAATAGTCCATATAACATTTATAACCGTGCTCAAAATCCATCATCCTTATCATTCATATATATATATATATATATATATATTTATATATATAAATAAAACCCCTATCTTTTAAATTCTAGTAACTATGACCCCATAAATATATAATTAATAATATATATAACCATTATAACCATGCATAAAATCCATCATCCTTATAAAATCAAATAGTTATAATTATTTACCACCATATTTCCTATCTTTACCCATTTATATCGTAACTGTTATCTTTTGAATTTTAACAAATATTATCCCAAATTATTATAACCATTAATTCTTAGCTCTAAAATCTATAAACCTTAAAATTTATAAACATATCATTACTAATACCTAAATCCTACATCCGTTACCTCATGACATGTAGTAACTATCCTCTATAATTTCCAATCCCTTTAGTAACTATCCGTTACAAAATCCATGTAACCTTTATTATATATAACCTATATTACTTAACACCTTTAAATCTAACCATTCTAGAATCATAACCTCTAAAACCTATAACTCATTTCACCTATAAATTTAAATCCTTAACACATTTAATCCCTATAAACCCTATAATTATTAACATCTATGACCCTTATAGCCACCAAATTATCGTATCCTTAACTTATAATTTCCATAACGACCAAATGATTATAACCATAATCCCTTATATCCCTTTAACATTATAATCCATGCCACCTCTAAACCATATAAACCCTGTCCATTAAACCCTATAATATAAAAAATCTCTAACCTCTATGAACCCTATTACTATAACCCTTATATCTCATCATCACTAATTTGTATTATTAATAATCCAAATCCTTGATAAGTTTCATAACCTATAACTATTACCCATAAATTTTTATCATTTAACACTTGATTATTATAAACACCATAACCCATAAATACTAATTGTTAAAGTCCATTATAACCAATAATAATGATCCCTTATCATCCATAATCCATATAATACCTAACCACTTAACTATTTTACATATTCCCATATTAACAAGTCTAATAATAATCCTCCATAATGAATAACCATTATAACTAATAAACCCTATAAATCTTAATGCATAACCTATATAGCCCTTAACATCTCCCTCAAATAATTAAGAGAAACTAATGCCTATAACCCTCAAATTTAACTACTAATCCCTTTCATCCATATAATATATAAACATTATAATCCTTATAATCTCTAAACACTATCTAATATAACCCACATATACCCTAACCTTGATTGCTTAACCCGACTTCTCACAACTATAAAATATAACTTTTAAATGTTATCATTTATATTCATTAAAAACAATAACTCCCAAATACTTAAATTTATAAATATTATAACCTCAAACCCTTATAATCTCTATCCATTGTAATAATTAATTCAATAACCCAATAATTCCTAAACAATAGAACCATTAATATATGTATACTCGATACCATATTGAACTTATAACATCTAATTATAACATCTAAACCTTTTAAACCATATGAATTATTATCCTTAAATTCTATAACCCATAATCGCAAAAATAACTAATCATAACCTTATAAAATCTATCCCTTATAATAATCAACCTTTATATAGAACATAACCATAACCCTAACCTAACTATATATATATATATATTGTAACTACTAAAATATAACCCCTAATATTAATAAAACCTTTATAAACACTAACTCACTCAATCATGTGCCTCCATGAACTCGAATATTATATCATTTATCACCCATAACCTCACTAACTACTTATCTCCACTGACATTTCCCTTGATCCTCATATCGCATTTCCCATTTAACTACTAACCATATACCCTTATAACCCATAACATTTAAATCTAAAACACTTATAAATTATAACCCATATAAATGCTAACCATATACCCTTATAACCCATAACATTTAAATCTAAAACACTTATAAATTATAACCCATATAAATGCTAAGACTTTTTTTTTATAACTCGTATGATCGTCAATCCCTAATAAGTATAATCATAATTTCCAAATGTTATAAAAAATGAAACTTCAACCAATTTAAATCTTACTACTATACATTATAATCCTTAACTTCTATAACTATGAGCCACTTATCCTTACAACACACAATTCCTTAATGCTTAACCCTTAATCATTATATCCTAATACAAACCACTATTATCCCTTACCATACTTAACCCGTAGAGCTACTATCACCATTAAACCCTATCAATTATAATCACTAACACTTATGTCTTGCAATCCCTAACCCTTATCATTAATAACACCTAACACCTAGCCCCTAATCCATGATAAAACCTAAGACTTAAAACTTATAACAACCCCTAAACCATATAACACCATATAACTGACACTTATAAACCACAAAACATAACCATTAATACTTATAATACTAATGTCTGACCCTTGTAACCATTGATGCCTATAAACCCAACACTAGATCATTATAATTAAAAAAACTCATCACTCCTGTACAATTTATGTAATCCCTATCCTCTATAGCACCCCACCCCTAAAACCTATCTCGTAACCCCTATAATTCTTATTTGTTATACTCTACATCTTGTAACCCATATAACTCATATCCCTTAACTTCCAAACACTAAACCCTATAAGAATACAACTTATACAATTTTTACACTCTAGAACTCAGATAACACATAACCCTTGAGCCTTATAGCCTCTAATGAATCTAATCTAAACTCCTAACCCCCATAATTCCTAATCTACAATGCCCATAAAACATAACCCGTATACTAGAAAACCCTATCCGTATGATTCAAATCCATGTAACCAAATATCATTGTAACCCAAAAAAATCGCAACCTCTTTCACTTATATTCCTCTAATACTTAATATTAACCCCAAAATCACCATTTTAAACAACATTGTGATAGATAATTATGATATTCCCTAATCCCTATAACTTCCATAACCCTTCAAATATTTTCCAACACCCCTATAAACATTAAATCAAATGACATATGTGTAACATCCATCATAACCCTAACCCTTATCATATCTATCCCTTTACTCTATTTAACCCTAAAAATTTAAATCATTAACTAATAAATTTCACAACTTCTAGACCTTATAACCCCTATATTCATTAATCCTTAACCTATATAAATGTTACTACTTATCACCTTAACCCTTATAACCATTACCTCTAATTCTAATAATCCTTACATTGTATAACCCTAACACCTAATTCCTATATATCTTAACACCTATAATCCTTAACCTTTTAAACACTAACACCTACAATCCATATCCCATAACCATTATAACCAATAAAATCTAAAAATCATATAACCCCTCTTGGAAATAAAACCAAATTTCTACAACCTTTAATCCTTATATCATAAAACACTCAAACCTAGTAGCAACTACCATTTCCTCATTATCCCATATCTCTCTAAAAACTATAGCTCTCATCATTGATAACCATTAAATTCTATAACCCTAGATACTATAACCCATATAACCCCCACACCCTAAATATTTATAACATATAACCTCTAACCCGGAACCCTATAACCCCTAATCTATAGACACTATAACAACTGAGAATTATTATATATATCTCGTAACTCACATAATTTATTATACATGTAATACCTAACCCATTTAACTATTATCAACCCCGACCTTTAATATATATCACACATAACCTATATTTCCCTTAATTGAATAAATATTAACCCTTTGGAACTAGAATTCCTAATTGATATAGCACCTAATAATTAACCACTACAACTCTTATAAACCTAATACCTATTTCCATTAATATCTAATCCTTATAACCCCTAGCACATATAATATCTATCTCTTGTAGACCATACTTCATAACCTTTTAACACCTAACCCCTATAACCTTAATCCAAATAACCACTAAACTATATAACCCAAATCACTCCAAATCCTTATCCTTGATATTCACTATAATTCACACAAAATCTAACCCCTAAACGTTACCACATAAACCATACAACCAATAAACCCCATCCGCTAACTGATATAACACTTATAATTGATAACTTCTCTAATATGTTACGCATAACCGATGTACCCTTTAATTTATAAAACCATGACCTTCATCTCTTATATCCCCAACTATGTTCAGTCCTTATCACCACCATCACTCTAACCCATTATCATTTCCCCATAATGCATAGCCCGTATAACTAATAATATGTATAAGACTTATCCCTTGTAATTTATAACCTCTCTAAACACTAACACTAATGAACCATAAACCTTTCCTAAACAATCTGTAATAGTTAATCCTTGAACCATTATCAAAACCTTATAATGATCCTAAATACTAATGTCTATAACCCTTGTATATATAAACCTATAACTTAAACATAATAACATATAACCCCTATAACTACTAAGTGTCACACACCCAACCCCCTAAGTACCATTTTAAGGGATGGGGTATACATTTTCTCCTTCCTACAACTTCTCAAGTAAGGGAACCATTACCTTGTTCTCTATGATAACTTTCCAATGACTATAAACTCATCCAAAACTGATATCTGAGTCTAAAGTTATGGATTTCTGAAATTCTCAGGGTGTCACTGGTGAAAGGCCACCTCATGTCCACATGGATCCCACGTGGCTCCACCTCATTCGTACCATCCTATATGGCACTGGCACAACCACAATCGACATCCTTGGGTGATGACATGGCCACTAGAGGAGCGGTTCTAGGGAAAGTCTCAACTGATTCGTCACAGACTTATTCATTTCTACACCGTTGACACCTCTTGTTATCTCTTTTACCTTAAAACACGTGACCAACGTTGGAACCAAGTCCTCCAGAATTTTCCATTTCACACTCTTTTCTACAGAACTAAAGATTCCTGAAGACCCCAAGTCCTATAGTCTCTTTCCACTCCATAATCTATGGTGGAGATTCTATATACCCTTGGATCTGATGGCTGCGATTTTCCCATGCTTAACACATAGCTTAGACTTCACAAGGGAAAGGGCCCCACACTTGATTCATGACCAATCCAACATAGTCACTTGGATTTATCCAGGCACGTCACATCACCATGGCGCACGTGGGCCCATCTAATCAAATCTGGACACTACAACAAGGGAACTTCGATGATTTGACACTTTGTCATTTAACACAACATCCTATATCCTCAAATCCCTCGAAGTCCCAAAGTCTCGAAGTTCTGAATCTCTATAACTCTCGTCATGTACTCCATCCTTCGGTGCTTCGGTGCTTAGCCTATGCACCAACATGTCAAATTCTCGTAGAGCCCTTAATTCTCGAATTCCCAGACTTCCTTCCCATGTACTTCGACCTTCAATTATTTGGGATGTTCTCATCCCTTGTGCCTTATGTTTTCTGGAGTAAGACTTCATCGAAGTGCTTACACTGTCTTTCCACTAGCAGATTGAACAATGGATAAAGGATCCTCGTGGACCCTCATATCAATACCTCACATATCCCTCAAATTATTCCCCGTGATCTAACAGTTGGCGGGATTTCACCACTTTGAGAATTCACGATTTTGCGACCCTTACCATTATTAATCCTTCAATTCCTTGAAGGGTTACCTACCAGAGAGGTCATAAAGTGGGAATGACTACTTGTTGTCAGTTAATGATACCACTTACTATATCCTTCCACTATACTCTATCTAATGGTCGATAAGGTTCCTAAAGTATCCTTAGATCAACAAACCACATTACTTCGCAACTTCGGCATTCAGGGATTTTGGTCATTTAACACCTTTTTAATCCTGGAGTGCGTCAATGTCAAATGACCATAGTTCACATATGATGGCCAGAGAGGGTCCCGAAGGATCCTTAGATCAATGGCTCGCATTAATTCATGACTAAAAATTTGTTCAGGGTTTAATGATAAGTTGGATCCCATGAGAACGGATAGAAAACCGCTAATTTTCAGTCAACCGTTGGGTCACCATTTCGATCAATTACCTTTGGTGAAATTTGGATGTTATGAGGTTGCAACATCCCAGAGATCTAGACCTTCGAATTCTTGAATCGCAAAAGGCTTATCTCCCTTTGAGTGTAGTATTAGGATCTAAGGTCCTGGTCATATGGGGTATTGACAAGCCCCAAAGGGTCACACCCTTAAATCATACACAATATTTGGTTAAATCTGTGGAGTTGAGACTGAGGTCACTTGGACAATAAAATGGTTTGAAGGAAGCTCATTCCATTCACAAAACTCACATTCTATAACAACAAAGGGAAATTTGAGGGATCGACAGGACCCAAATAGTCCTGTAGAGTCTATCCCAACTATGTATTTTTGAAGTTGATCCTTGAGAAATCCCTTTGAGGGTTTTCTAACCATCCCAGAGGCCAAATCCTTATGCCCCAAATTCATTTAAAAACCCATCATTGATGGTTTTCATTTTCTGAACAAAAGTAAGAAGAAAACCATTGACAATAGATAATATTCAAATTCTACTTAAAAATATTTAGTCGACGAAACTATTAAATTTGCAATTATATAACAACCAAGCAAGAAAGAACATTATGTCGTCATCTAGCTCGAATGAGCTCATACTGTAACAAATCAATCGAGATAATATAACATTAAGAGTCACACTTATCTGAAATTAGAATTTAGTTTCAAATTAACCGTGGGTGTTCATCTTTCGACCCAACCGTAGGATTAGATGCACTCACTCTTAGCACTTTTTCCACCCCCATGCCAAGCCATGATACCACCAGGGAGTTATCTCTCTTGTCCTTGGGTCTTCCGCAAAATACTATAGGTCACTCTCTTTCTCACAGGAAGATATCAGTCCAGTTTTCTATACATCAAGAAAGGGAGTCTATCGTGATCGCTCACTCAATCATGTAGCTCCTTTTATCAACTTGATTAGAAAACACTATCCAGTCTCTCCTGTAACCAGAATAACTTAGTTTTTCTTTCAGTTCTTCTCTAGAACCCAATGCCATTTCCCGTTCTTCTTCTCTCTTTTTCTTGGGTCTTCTATATTTTGAATCAGAACTCTTTCACGAGTTCCATGATTTTCTCCCAACCCCCTTAGGGGGAAGGTCTTCTACTCCCCATTCTCTCTTATATGCCTTCGCTTATTTTCTTGCATGCCTTCACCCTAGAAGGTTTTGGACCTATCCTATTCTTGATTCCAGAAAGAGCTCAAGGAAATCTAGGCCTGTAGGAAGGCTACACTCTATCATACCTCGAGCCAACACTTTTATGCCTTCTCGGCCAGGCCCTCCATGCTTCCATTCATTGAGGTGGTTGGTTGTTCAACCACCAGTAATTTTCTCATTAACTAATCTTTCCTTGGGATTAGGATGAGGCTTATTATTCCAGATCAAATATTTCAGTAAGGTGGACTAGGTCATCTTGGCATGATGATCCCTCTCTACAGGTTTCTTTCTCTTTCCTCTAGTGGTATCATGGGAAGTACTTCAAGGATTCACCCCCACATTCATTTGTTTGAAATCCAAACAATAATACATTTACATTGTTCACATTCCATGGCATGATAATCATAAGTAATGATTAATTACAAGTTGGGGGAAACAAGGGTGTTACAATCCCCTCCCCCTTCAAAGGAACACCATGCTCGATGTTCTTTCTTAGTAACACATGCCATGATTTTTTCATTTAGATGCTTCAACATTAACTTCGTCTCTTTCTCATAGTTTGGTCCCTTTCCAAATACTCAACATTCATCGTATGCCTAAAACAGTTCTGACATCAATCATGTCAATTCACAATTTTGTGCATAACCATTTTATTACCATTCATAATTTAAGAGGAAATTTTCATAATATGGCACAATACTTATCTGTGTGGTTCATGGATCTGCATCCATATGATTTTCTCGTTAAATTGGCTCACTTTTTTCCTTGAAATACCCATTGTGTGCATGATCCCAACCAATACTTTACAGTAAGTATAGAAGTATCCTCTTCCTTGTGGTCACTCACCCTCCAGGCCCAGGCTCAAGCACCCCCTTCTCTGTTATACAGTTCCTTGGGTGATCCATCTTTCCTTTCGAAGGATTTCTCGCACAAGAAGAGTTTTAGAGACTTCATCGAGTCTTACAGTTGAGGCATCCCTCTAGCCTGTGTTACAACAACACAACATATTCTTGGGAAATCATGGCTTACCACGTGGTTCTAATGTCATAACAATAACCCTTTTCCATGCTTTCCAAATTTTACATCCTTCATTTATCCTTCCTAGACATATCATTTTCATCTCACCTATATCACATGTACACAAAAATATGTGAGATGTTATTATCAATTCCAATCCATAATTTTCTCGCAAATATGTCACCCACAGATTTGCAAATTCCACATTTTATTTTCAGATCTATTCCACACAGGGACCATATTACCAAGTATGATATTTTCCTTCCCATAGTAGTTTGTCTCAATAGGAAATTTGGTCTTCCATATAGGCTTACAACACTTCCATATACAAGACCTTCTTCCTACAATTTCAACTTCAATCAGCCAAACAAATTTTTAGTTCTCATGCACTTTATATTTTCATTGCAAAATTGCAATGGCTCACAAAAAATTCAAAACGGTGCATACTAAAAATCAAATTCATTTATTCAAAAGGAAATATCATTCCTTACACATGCTTTACTCTAGCATAGAAATTTGTTAAACACACATTCAAACATCAAATGAATTTAATCAATGTGCCAATGTCCATGGTCACATTCACACATAATGCGCCCTTGCATTTATTTTCAGATTATTATTATTATTATTATTATTATTTTCACATTTGACGCTTTTCCTTTGTGGGTTGGAACTTACCCAACCTCTTACCACATGGCTCCTTTATACATTTTTATTTTTATAGCAGGACTATGTTTTCCTGCTTCAGTTGATCATGATCCCAAATCAACATACATAGAACTAAAAGGTTCTCATGAATGGATTCAATCATTCTTCCTTTATTGGTAACCAGGGTGCCAACACTCATGGCCACCCAAATCCTCTTTTCTTTAACAACTCTATAATTCAAGTAGAGTATTGGAAGGTCATATGTCCTTGATGGGTAATTTGTTGTCTTCCCTCTTATGTAATCATGCATTTCCTCAATCCATTCAATTCAATGTGTTGCCTATGAGAACTTTTCCTCCCAATCACTCTTGATTAGTCATCAAGAGTTTCCTATGAGAACGTTTTCTATGTACCCATGACGATACTTATTCATGAATTTTCTTGCAAGGATTCTAAATCATCCTTGATTTCTATAGGTTGATACCTCTATCATTCAGGCTCTATTCTTTATTGAATCATACCCTCCTTGGGTATCAATAGCATACAAGAACCACTCGAAATTATCTTCATACTATTTAGACAATAAAATACTTCAGAGGGGACTCTGACTAAATCCCTTCATACCTTATGCCACATAAGCATGAACACTTTTATACTTGTTCTGGTTTCACACACCCTCTCTGATGCTATCTCATCAATGGTTCTTTATGGAGACTTTTAAAGTCCCTTCAACAAATTTCAACAACAACCTTCTCGTATTCATCCTTTGCTTGAGGTTGTCCATCACTAGTAACTATCTTTACCAGCAACTCCAATTTCTTTCTTTCTACACATGACATACGTCACAAATATATTAGTCGTCATGTAAAATAAAAATTCATGTATCATAGAATTTAAATAAAAAAAACATTTCTAGATATGCCCCAACATATCTCTATGCACTCTACCACATTACTCCTTAATGTGTTAGCCAGTGAAATCACAATCCGCTTTTCAGTTGTATCTATAATCATACAACCATTAGTATCCTTATGCCAAAAAACTTACTCGCATCAGTAAATTAGTCTCTCATACAAGAGAAATATAATAAACAACAAGAAAGGAGTCAAGGAACTCTTCCCTTGTCCAACTCCTTCTACACAACCTTGGAATTCCAGTCCAGTTGAGTTATTTTCCAAGGCCTCAATTCCTTTACTTAACATGGCTTAACCAAGCCTATTCATTCAAACACACTTATTTAATTATTTTCCTTGTCGTTCACAGGTGTTCCTTTTTGAGATTCATAACTTTGTTAAGCAAATCAGGCTTTAAAGTGAGAAAATTATTGCTCCTTTTCTCCTTCATTGTTTATGCAATATACTCCTTGCTAGGATGTCCCTGCTCTTTTCCTTGAACAATCTTGGTTAGTTTCACCTTAACTTTCTTGCATAAATCAACATGCTACAACAACAAGTTTTTTTTTTCACAATGAATTATGAACATGTACTTTCTGCACATTACCATTTAGTTACCAAAATGTTCAATTTTCATTTATTAGTCTTCCATTCATGCATTATGTTTTATAATGTAATCCAAGATTCATATATATATATATATATATATATATATATATATATACACTCCAGAATGGATTTGAATATATCCATATCGGCCTTATTCAATTTGGCCTGAATGCCTTAGTCCGCCCAGGACTTGATACTCATGCCCTACTTTGCATTATTGATTCCCGACATAATAATTTTCAGGATGCAATGATCTCCGGGTTTCAAGCCCCTCTCCACAATGGCCCTGTTTGGTCATCTACGTTACCCAGATTCCAAGTCTCTCTCCGAGATCCATACATCAACACCCTCTT
>JZKD02S2232768.1:354143-433593 GCA_000966675.3 Picea glauca | reverse complement strand
GGTCTTGCATCCCACTGTCCCATTCTTAACAGTCATTAAGGTTGTGACTCTATTCTTCTAAAAGAGTCTTTACATAGTTCCTCCATAGGGAACTCCTTCAACATTCAACTTCCTTATTCCATATCCATCACTACCTGTGATGGCCTCAACCTTGAGTCAATTTTAGCTTTATCATTTCAATTGTTTATCAAATATTCCATAAGGAATATAAACATGCATCTTTGTTATGCATCAAGATTATTTATCCACACATGTTCCTTGTTTTGTTAACTTACATCCATGATGCACTTGACCATATGCGTAATCATAATCCTATGTGTATCTACCATTGGTATACTTCATAGATCACATACATATTTACTTTAAAGTTATTTAACTCATGATTTTTCACAATCATTCTCATGCTATCCTCAAAGAATAATAATGTTTCCTTTTCTCATGACAACATATCATCCTTGCTCATTTACTCTTTCATCTATTTGTACTAGATTTTCCTGAGGGAATGGAACACATTCCCCTCAATCTATCATTCAAAGAACAACTTTCACGACTCTTCAACATAGAGTCATCCATGCATCCATGGTATTCATTCAATCTTGGAAAGTGCAATTCTTGACTTACATTTCACTCATTCAAGAAGTCACATCGTTCATTTACTATACATACATGTGCATCACTTGCACAATTAATATCATTCATTAATATCTATTTGGTTTTAATATCAGTCTTCATATCAAGAAAACTTACAATGCATTAAATCCATGCACTCAAGAATATACAAACATAGCTAAACATTCATCATGGAAGCTCATTGCTTGCACCTTTTCCATGTCGTTCACACACACGAACATATCAGACTTCTAGATCCTTATCCCAAGAATATTACCGCCATTATTATGAAAAGTCTCAAAGAGATACTCAACATTGAGCTTCCCTCTCTGTTGAGATCTTGTAGTCATTCACATGATATTCACATGGCAAGTTTAACATACATAATTCATAACTATGTCTCGCCTTTTCTTATGAAAACAACCAATAAGAAGGAATTATTGCCTCAAATGCTATAAAATTATTCAGCAACCATAAATACTATATGGGAAATTCCAATAGTGCCCAAAGAAACAAGACATATTATCAAGCTTCATTTTCATGCCTCAAACCTTTTTTGGTTAACGAACCTTTTATCAAGGGAATCCTTTTCTAGATTTCATACAACTACTACTTGAGCATTCCAAGCCATACCTTATATGGATACCATTCACCTCTGTATGTTAACCTAACCCATTGGTCATCTAGAAGTGACCCAACACTTTCTTTACCACATTCAAGATTAACATTTCATTAACTATTTTACCTTTATCCTCATAGTGTACTATACACACAATATCATCACAATTTTACTTATGCTTCTATAATCAAATAATCACTAACCATATGATCTATGACATCACCATATTTCACATCCAATGACAGACCATAATATATATATATATATATATATATGCATGTTATATGCATGCTCAATATTTTACATATGCATTTCATCATATCCTCATGCACCAAGCATTTCTCCTATGCCTACAGTGTAGATAAAGTCCACTAGCTTACCACTTGCATAGACACACCCTTAATTTAATAGGGATACACACTCCCCTAACACAACCATGAGATTTTGAAAATTTTCATGTCACTTCACTTCTTCCTTCATGAAGGTTTTTCTCAATCTACAGGGATCCTTTTTTACTTATTTAACCGGGCTATTACAACATCAATTTTCATTCATTATAGGTCAAGTAAATTGACCTTACAATTTCCGTCAATCTCCTAGTCATGAGGAGTTATACATACAAGGTTTAGTCTCATTTATTAAAGTGGAAATTTATTACTTCCATGGATCCTATCACTTCATGTCCAATTCCTTTAACCATGAGGAATTGTTTTCGTAAGGGTATTACCCTTCAAATAAACAATAACGAAGGTTTCTAGAGGCTCCAAGTACCCATTTTATAGGAAACCTTGGAACCTCTTCAGTTCATTCACATCCAAGTCTTTCTATTAGTTCCTATTATCATAATCCCACTCCTATTAGAGTAGTCATCAATTTGACAAGGGAAAAAATATAATTTCGCTTAATTTCGCTTGTTGTAATTCAGCAAGGGTTTCCAAGGTGTAATTTCAATCTATTGTCCCCTATCCTAGAGGGACTCATGTAGATAAAGAATATTGTTTTAAAGGTAGAAACACCTTTCGACAAGCACCTATAGATTCTTATATACCAGTCTTCTGATTAATCTCTGGACCATCCAATCCTAGTGTTTGAATCACGCTCTGATAAGTAGGTTAGGGTAGGATGCCCTCCCCATTAAAAGTTTTATGAGAAAAATTATCCAAATCTTTCATAAGCCCAAGCAAGACATGTGTTGTTTCCTACTCTGATACCACTCTATTACAAACCCAACCCCCTAAGTACCCTTTTAAGGAATGGGGTATAAATTTTCTCCTTCCTACAACTTATCAAGTAAGGGCACCATTACCTTATGCTCTATGAGAGCTTTCCAATGACTATAAACTCAAACAAAAACAAGTTATGGCTTCTTGAAATTATAGGGGTGTCATTGCTCGCGACCAATGTTTGAACCAAGTCGTCTAGACTTTGGCCATTCCACACTCTTTTCTACATAACTAAATATTCCCAGAGACTCAGAGTCTATTTCCACTCCACAATCTATGGTGGATATTTTATCAACCCTTGGATCTTGGCACATACCCCCTCCCCTTTCCTTATCTCCTTCGGGGTTGCTCGACCTCCCTGTCTAGGATCGTTCGAACACCTGAGTCAGATTGACTCTTTGGCTCCTTGTTGGAACCCAATGTGATTTATCATAGGTCCCTCTTTCTCCAAAGTGCAAGTCCCACCAAATTCGTGGCTCTCTTCTAGAACGTTGATGGCGGCACTAGTTCTCCATGCTAGGCCCCTTCTATCATATGACCTCTGCCTATGTCTTGGGGCTAAAACAAAAAAGTGCTTTGGACTTAGGGCTTTGGTTTGTTCCACAACAACCAACTCCTATGTTCTCAAACTCCGAATCGATGAACTCAAATGGCGCGAGGATCAACGGTCCCTGTCCCTCCTTCAGATCGACGACTGTGATCTATTCATACTACAACCTTCAGGAGTTTCTCGTTATCTTCTTCCAATATCTACTGGAGTGTTACTCCTCCAAATCGTGTGGATCACTTCCACATTTCCCTTCTAGATCCAACGGTCTAGATTCAAACCACTCTCCGTGACTTCGCGAAGATTCTTGTTTTCTCTTGGAAAACCTCCTAGATCTCTAACTCCCAGATCTCCTGATCTTTCACCACCTCTCTCCTCCCGACGATGGATGATTTCACTGTCTTCAGGACTTCGGCAAGTCCTCTCTCTTCTTGCACACTTAGCACAATTTATTTCCGAGACTTAGCTTGTTCTTAGTTCTTTCAATTTATTTCCGAGACTTAGCTTGTTCTCGGTTCTTTCTTCTCTCCTTGCAGGAATTCTGTGCTAGTTCTCCCTAGATTTTTCTCGACTTGAAACATTCAATATTCTTGGTTCTCCTACGTCCTTCTGCGGACTTTCTAGTTCCCTCTTGGTAGACTTAACGCTCTTCCTCCTGGGCTTGTAATATGAACTTACTTTATCCTTGGTGCACTCCTGACGACTTCTCCTCGAGCCTTTCCAGAAGTATTAAGGAATCTCCTTTCCTCTCTTAATGCACACTTGCAAATCGTTCCTTCCTTGGAGTGTTAAACAACCCTGGGGTTCTCTCAATGTCTCCAACACTCCAGATTTTTTTGCTCTTATGTGCACTCGCACTAGTTCAATGCCCTCTTGACAAAGTCTTATAGAGTATTCATTAACTCTGCCTTGTGATTTCTCCCACACAACCTTTCTTTCCAAGGTGTTCAACAACCTTGAAATTCCCCTCTGAATCTGTGAATTATCCTGGTGTGCCCTCCTTGCAGCTTCTCTTTTGACTCGAATGAGTTCAGACACACACTCCTTGTGTTGGATCACATAGTTTCAACTCTCTTTCATGCACTCCTTGCACTCATCCTAAAGAACCAAAACTAATTCAGCACACTCACAGATAGAAGATTATAATTCTATCCATGTAGACGATTTATAAAATACATCTACAGTAAGAACGCATATGAACGACATTTACAACTAAACATCCATTATACAGAAATTGGCAAACAGGAAAATCTGTTATTTTATATTAATGGTAGAATGCCAATACAAGTTATGAGTCTGGACTATGACTGAGTCTCGACTCTCATAAACCTCCAAATCTTCCTCTTGAAATACTTACCTCTACTAGGTAACGATACAAAGATTTATACAAGAGGGGCTTGATGATATTCCCTCCAAGATAAGCAAGTTGTGTCTAATCACCATTCAAAACACCTAACTAATGAGGTAGATTACAATGATGGAAATCTTATCCGAATCGAATACAGATCTTTCCTACCGTCAACCACTTAATGGTGATCTTGTCTACAACTTGTACGAAGGCACAACTTGGCTCCTCCAACTTGACATCATTGATTGCCTTAATCACGATTTGGATTTGGAAGTAAAAATGAGAGGGTGTTGCCTCTCCCTTCCTTGAATTCTCACCAATCATGTTAATCAACTGGCATGTGTTGAGGTGGAGTGATGCTCCTGCATCATACTCCATGGCTATGAAAATTCATGAGATCCTGCTCATGAGTTTCCCAGCTCTGTTGAAATCCTCCTGGATCCCAAAATTTTTCCTGGAGTTGTCCTTCTATTCCTCTACTTTGCTACTGCTATTGCTTCTGCATGTTCCCTGTTGCTCGTGCAGGTTCTCCGCTGTCCAATTTCTCCTTGTTGACCACTTCTTCTATTGACTTCAACATCACCTCCCTTATCTCCTGTATCACCTCTTCCAACTACTTCATCGGTTGGTTCTCCTTGTGCAGTCTTCTTGGATGAAAATATTCATGCTTCTCTATGGGTATATCATCGTGACCTCCCACATTTATTTTATCTCTTGCGACACTGACTAGCCACTCTACTGCAGACTCCAATTCTGTAGTCTCACCACTGAACTAATATTCAAATACCTCCTATGATAGACTAAATTCTGTCAGTTCTTCGTCTAGACCCATTCCATCTTCCTCCAACTGAAAATCGTGTTGGCATGTATCTTCTGGCATGGATATCTCATGGAAACCACCTTCTGGTTCTAGACTTGTCA
Source organism: Picea glauca (assembly GCA_000966675.3). Taxonomy (NCBI): domain Eukaryota; kingdom Viridiplantae; phylum Streptophyta; class Pinopsida; order Pinales; family Pinaceae; genus Picea; species Picea glauca. Next base: position 428,326 of record JZKD02S2232768.1, on the reverse strand, counting down.
ACCAATCCTCCAACATATTCAACTCCATCTCCCACTAAGTGGGTGACTCAACTGGGTGCTCCTCTTCTGTTGGGGAAGACTTTAGTACTTGCTCCTCCTCCTCCATGACAGTCTCAACTTGTTGTCCTTCTGTTGCATCTGCAACCCCTGTGCTAGCCTCTCCTTGGCTGCTTGGCAGGAATATATAGATTCCTCGAATGACCAAAATGCTCCTCTGATCCTTCTCCTTTGTGACAGAAGATTCCAACTTCTCATCATTTTCATTCACGTGGCTTGCAGTTCCACATGAATATTCATATGGATGAGGCCTTTATTCCACTTTCTCTCCACCTATCAACACCCCCTAGTGACATGAACTCTCAATTGAGCTCACCTCTTCTCCCTTTCCCACCTAAAAAATCAGGATGTCTCCTCTCCCTCCTAGAAGTTTACGAGACCAATTGATCCCTTCTCATTTCCCACCTGGCAACCTACTAGACCTCTTCCAGATATCTTTCCCTCTCTAATAAGGTTTTCGGAATATCTCAACCATATTTTTAACACCTGTTGCTTACCCCTAGATAAAAACTTTCGAACATGCCACTTAGTTGTCCTTTTCAAAGGCCACTCATATCTCCAGCTCACCTTTGCCTCCTCCTGCATTTTAAACGCTAGCTTATCCATCTCTTCTCATATTTCATTGAGATCCTTGTCCATCTCTACCTTGATTCTCTGTGGGTAGTCTATCCTCGACCAGGATTATGACCTCCAATGGCTATATTGATTCTCTTGCAACTTACCTCGTTGCTTACCATCTTCTACACACCTTGCAACAGTTTCTACAGAGCATCTCACTCTATCATTCTTGTATATAGAAATCAATTATGTTCTTTCTTTGATACAACTTGATGCAAAACCCCTCCCCTTTCCTTTTATCCTTCAAGGTTTCTCGACCTCCTAGTCTAGGATCATTCAAACACCTGATTTGAATTGACTCTTCGTCTCCCTGTTGGAACCCAATGCGATTTATCACAGGTCCCTCTTTATCAAAAGTGTGGGTCCCACCGACTCTCTTCTTGGCCCTTTGAAGAGCGTTGACGACAACGCTAGTTCTCTGTGATAGGCCCCTTCTATCATATGACCTCGAGCTATGTCCCAGGGCTAAACCAAAAAAGTTCTTCAGGCTTTGGGCTTCATCTTGTTCCACAACAACCAACTCCTACGTTCTCAAACTCTGAATCAATGAAATCAAAAGGCACAAGGATCAATGGTCTTCGTCCCTCCTTCAGATTGATGACTGCAATCTATTCAGACTCGAACCTTTGGGAGTTTCTCGCTATCCTCCTCTGATATATCCCAGAGTGTTACTCCTTCGAACCGTGCGGCTCGCTTCCACGCATCCCTTCTAGATCCAATAGTCTGGATTCGAACCACTCTGCGCGACTTCGCAAAGTTTCTTTTTTTATCTTGGAAAACCCCCCAGAGCTCTAACTCCTAGATCTTCTGATATTTTGCCACCTGTCTCCTCCTGACAATGGATGATTTCACTGTATTTAGGACTTCAGCAAGTCCTCGCTCGTCTTGCACACTTAGCACAATTTCTTTCCAATACTTAGATTGTTCTCGGTTCTTTCTACTCTCCTTGCAAGACTTATGTGCTAGTTCTACCAGTATTTTTCTCGGCTTGAAACCTTCAAGATTCTCGGTTCTCTTGCATCTTTCTGCAGACTTTCTAGTGACCTCCTGGTATAATTAACACTCTTCCTCCTGATCTTGTAATATGAACTTACTATATCCTTGGTGCACTCCTTGTTCTTTCTTTATCCTTCTAACGAAGTCTCCTTGATCCCTTCTAGAAGTATTAAGGAATCTCCTTTCCTCGCTCAATGCACACTTGCAAAGCCTTCCTTTCTGAGAGTGTTCAACAACCTTGGGTTGTTACAAAGAAAATCTCTCTATGGCTAGGGTGAACCACAATGGACAGGTATGACTGCAGAAATCAACTCAATTCGAGTGTATTTTATATAAACTGATGTGCAAGAGATATAAGAAAGAGGCCTACCTAGTCCAAACGTTTTATGATTTCCACCGTTGAGCACTTCGACCCAAAGCATTATACCTGCAACAAGTTCTCAAAAAACAAGAAGATCAAGCATATAGTGATAATATAAAAGGTTATCACATTAGATAGCATAATCCATTAATATACAAAACAAACATGCCCATGGATCATAATACATATATTCGCAAGATATCAATTAGACGGGAAATGAGTATTTCTATTAATAAATGATAAAAAAAACTGAAAATATTACAGACATTCGTGTTGGCATGGTTCGAAACCAAGAAATCGAGTTCCTTCCAAATGGGCCTCCACCACTTCAATCCTCCACCAAAGGCAAGCTGATATAAGGGAGACAAAGAGGTTCTCCATCAACAAGGGAAGATCTTGGGGGATGAACACTATGTTCAGACTTAAAGGAAAAAGGGATGCAGACTCAATATGAAGTAAATAATTTCTCCATAGTAACTTTGCTCTCAAAGTTGAATTCTCTCCTCTTTTCCATAGCTCGAAATTGGCTTCTGTATAGCCTTCAAAATGCAACTAAAGGGTTGTTTCAGAATGTTTCCAGTATATTTAAGGCCAAGGATTAGATATCTCCTATCGTGACATGGAAACCCAACATTTAATTTTTCTTTTCTAGCACAAATCCCGATGTACACGAGCTGTAGTGGAGTAGCCAGCATATACACTTGATGTATAGCTTGCAAAGCACGTACAAGTGGAAAAATATTTATTTTGGTCTATGGATTCATCAATCAGAGAAAGTAAGTCTACATAGGGAAATGGAGTAAGGCACTCTCTGCAAGATTGCATAGGGTGTGGCAAATCTTGCTCTAACAGATGCCCCCTAATGTGTGAGGTCAGAGGAGTATCTGCGATGGCTAAAATACATTATAAATAACCCAGAAGTGGAGTGGTAGAGAAACAACTAGACGAACTCAATTGCTCATTACATTTTGCACTGACTTTGCATACATGGCTGCCAAAAATAGACTGCAGATCCATGTGAAAAATATACCAAATAAGTGTTTGTGGCCATGAATAGGAAAATACAAATGCAGTTACATGCCAATAGCTGTCATAGTCATGAACAAGGCCTAGTAGAAAAGATATCAAAACCAATCTGAAGATATCTGTATACCATGGAGTATAATTTGATCTCCCATGATCACTGAAGTCATATAGGTACTGGTCCAATGAAAAGGAAGAAACCACTCAGGAAAGCTGCGGCCACATAGTGATGTCTTCAAGTCTTCTACACAATCCTCCAAAGTTGCAAGTCTACATCATGTGAATAAAGGAGTTGATTTTGAACAAAATGAGACATCGTTTGATTACTGGTCATTGATGTATACCATTAAAAAACGCAGGACAACCTACTGATAATGAAAGTAGGTATCAAGGAACCGAGTACATTCTTACAAGTGTGAATAAAGGAGTCGATGTCGAACACCTGAAGAATCCATCGAGGAGGAGACATTGATGTATTCCCAACTGTCGATGGCGAGAGATCCTGCCACTGATGACTTCAAGACTCAAGGTACTCATAAGAATCTAGGTCCTGTTTCCAGATAATGGGTTGATGTTGATGGAAAGAGACTAGCTGAAAGGAGAGCATTAAGGCATCTCTCATCATTCAACATGAGGTACAAAGGAGGAGCTTCATGATTTGATGGAAATCAGACGAAGAACAAGTTAATGAACTAAATACCCTGTGCATCTTTCGCGTCTTCCAAGTTCAAGTGGTACATGAAAAAGACCCTTTGAATAACAACCAATGATGAAAAATGTTGACAAAGGCGAGGAAACCACCAATAAGGCTAATGGCATCCAAGACATTGCACGAATCCTAATGTGTGAATAGATGTCTTGTCGTCGAACACAAGGGAAACCACCTAGTCAATGACTGATGATGAAATGTTGAATGTTGCGTTCAAGGTTACCTACCAATGATGAAAGTAGGGCCAGGGTGCATGATAGGACTAAAGTATCATGTGATTTTGAGACAAACTCAGGGTATGGTCGACATGAAAAGTCAAGAGTTCCGAGGAGTGGCCGACACAGGTTGATAGAGTTCCTTTGAACAAGAGCATGAGACATATGGTGGACTCTGGAAACATAAACCCAATGATAAAATCATGAGATGCAAGAAGCATCAATGAAGTTCTCTATAGGGACTGGAAGAGTAACCAGTTAGTAGAGAAGAGTCTGTAACGAGCTCAACTTCCTAAGGCCATGCTAAACCCAAAATTAAGATGAATGGACTCAAATAAATTTGTTCTCTATTCAAAGGTGACATGACTGCTACTGATATAAAATAATACTCGCTTCCCAGTCGTTGTTTTTTTTTTTTCATAAAAAAATGAATGTTATGATACATAGGAGAAAATGAGTGTCGCAAGTAAGTAAAACTAGTTCCAATAGTGGTACATACCTATGCTCAATGCAAGGAAGTTCATGCAGGAGATGGACACTCGGGGAAAGTTCCCTCGTAGGTATAGGGTGTCAAATTGCGAAGGATATAAACAAGGCTCTGCTTGGTTGAGGATGAAAACTGCTGAGGTAAATTATTTGTAACGCAAAGTGAGAACCGGCTATAGGCTCAATACTGCAAGTAGGGGCATGAGATGAAATCACAAATTAACGCCAAAAAATGTCCCTTTTTATGTCTTTTAGTATGCTTGGTGTGAATAAGGGATAAACTTGTGCCAAGTAGACGTCTTTTCAAATCCAATTTATGACTGTGGAAACGACAAGTTCACTTGGCGATATTTTTTATTTTTGGTAACGAGTCGAAAAAGAGCTTAACAAGGACTCGTGATATTTCAAATCCCATTTAACGAGTGTGAAAGGGACAAATCACTCTACAATATTTTCTCTTTAAGACGAGATGGAAAAGAGCTTAAATTAAACTAGTTGACATTGTTCTAATCGGTATGTATGGGGGGAGGCCAATGCTCCCACACCAACCTTCTGCGGAATGTCAGTATCTTACGAATAGCCAAAAAAAGCTCTCCCAGTTGAGGACGATAAAGCACTAAATGAGTATATAGTCTCCATGATAGATTAGACCATGTATCTTAATGGAAAATACATAGGCGGGGGAATTGGATACCCCATAGGACAATCCAAATCAAAGGTGAACTCCTCAAATCCCGAAGGGAGAGGACTTGGTGAAAGGAAAACTCTCTCTTGTTCAGAAGGTGTCAGATCAAGAATGTTGATGACATGATCAAAGAGTGCATCACTCTCCATAAGGAGATTAGGATTGAATAGATATTGCACTAGTACGACCACTTCTTCAAATCTAGGTTGAAGAGGATGCATGTCAACAGGGATAGGGGATGCATCACCTTTGACAACGGGGGTGAGGTCAACAGGATATTGTAGTGGTGTTACCACCGTGTCAATCAAGGGGGAAGTAGTGTGAGGAGAAGCCACAGATGCTTCATAATCCGAAGGGCCCTTGGGCGAGCCCCATGCTTCTGGTGTCCCAGCCATAACTGTACACAGACAAGTAAGGTTATTCCCTTTGCAAGTCCTGCAAAGGAATTTAGGCTTACATATGAGACGTCTAGGTTTCTCAATGTCTCCAACATCGTTCAAAAAGGCTGGTGACATACTCTCAACATGATAGGCAGAGGCGGGCGAGTCATCTCCTACATGGCATACAGATGTTGGATACGTGGAATTGATAGAACGCGTGGTGATAATAGTGGTGCCCCCAACTTGCCTAGCTGCGGTCGAGTGCGAATTGTCAACAAGAATTGAAGAAGTAGTTGACTGATCCCAAACATAAATGATAGAGGTTGGCGATGGAGCACCAGTATGACTAAAAATGACTGGGATAGCGGTAGGCTGTGGCATTTGATGCCAAGGTTCAGGGAGATATTGACTTTGAAACATAGCAGGGAAGGAGGGGTCCTGGTTTACCCCCTATCCCTATCCGGGAAGGTAGTATACTACATTTAATTGATTCAGAGAGGTCTGAATGGGCATCATCACTGAAGTATGTGAAGAGATGGAAGTATGACAGGGAATATTCGAGTGATGATATATGTTTCCCCCTTGTGAAGGGGTTCCATAAAGAGGATATCCCGAACCGTAAAACTGATTCTCCCCATGAGAGATTGTTGGCACAGGGGTAGACCCAGGGTTCAATGCTACAACAATGCACCAACAAAACCTTAACTACCGACCCTTTCATCAACCCCTGCGAAGTAGATGAAGTCTTACCCAAGGTAGAGGCAGGGGTGGTTGCAGGACTCAGGTGTCTGCAACCTTAGCTGGGACATAGATATGTGATTATAACACTTAATAGATCACTTAGCATCATTAGTTCATCATTATATAACCAATATCTACTCCACAGAGAAACCAGAGCATAACAATATTCACCCTGATCTAATGTATATAAGCACTTAGCAAAGGAATTAGATCAGATCTAGTAGATTCAAGCACTAAGAAAGTTCACAGATGTCAGATTTGGCATCCAGATTCACTACAAGAACAAAGAATAAACAGATCTATCTATCTATATCAAATCACTTAGCACATAACACATAAACACATCATAGCATCGCACAGAGAAGAATAACATAGTATTTATGTGGTTCACCCCCACCCTAGGGCTACGTCCACCAACTCTTCTTCTTTATTATCTTCAATCAGTCATTTACATGCATAGAGCCAAAAACCCTTACTCTACATAAGACAGGAGATTTGCGCAGCTCGTTAGATCCTCCTTCCTTGCATTACAACACAAAGCCCTCCACAGTCTCTTACAATGACTTGCACTTGGCTCTTGAAGTCTCACACAGTATGCATGAAGCCTTACACTTCTTGATCACACAGATGCCACTCTTAGCATTTAGCCAACTTGAAAAACACTTGCACACTATTCAAATACTTCTTACATTGCCTAGCCTTCTATTTATACATAAAAAATAGGCCTAAACATGGGTAAGCCCATGGGCCGACATCCCATTCCTGTTACATATTCCCAAATCCCAAAAAGGACCCAAAAAGGAGTCGATATCCCGCGATCTCTGCTTCGTCTTGCGATTTATCTTCAACAGGATGTTGAAGCCCCAAAATAGGTTAAGTTGACCAAGGATCTTCCAAAACTTTGTCAAGGGCCAACAAGCCCCCAACACTCACCTGTGACCCATCTCGAGTCACTCTAGTCTAACTATTTCTTCTTTGAATGCCTCGAGTTTGGCTCGAGATGCTTCGACTTATTGCTGTGCTACAACCTCCTTTTCAGTGAACTCGTGGATGACTGCATCATTAATAGGTCCCTCTACATGTTGTTTTGTTGTAGTGACAACCTGCTCTAGCTCTACTCCTTGGCCTTCTACTCTGTAAACAACTTATAGGCCTTATATTGCACAAGTTGGAGTTTTTGAGTTATCTCCATAACTCTGTTGTGGATAGTATGGATTTGTTGCTATGCAGTGTGTTTCTCTTGGGAGAACTTCATTCATTCCACAACTGACAGGGACTTCAACTGCACCTGTATCTTTTCGGCTTGGTACTTTGCCTCTTGGAGTTGTGACTCCAGTGCTCTTAATTCTAGACTCTCAGTGAGTTGTTCATATGTTAGGGCACTATGATCAGTGAGTTTCTTACATTCCAGGGCAAGAGTCTTGAGCCTTTCAACTGCGCTCCTGGCGGTTGCTTCTCGTTGGTCTCTTACATCTTGTGGGGTATCAGGTACTGCACACAGTTCCAAATATGTGATGCGTTGTTGTAGCTGGTGGATCACTTCTTCGAGTTGTGCTACTTACTGTGGAACTCTCTCTTTGGCTGGTATTTCTACGACTGTCACAGAGCGAGGTGCTCTATTGAACATTTCCTTTACTTCGAGTTGCTCCACGAGAAACTGTTCCTTTTCTTTCTGTAGCTGGGATTTTTCTTCATCAAAATTCGCTTGGAAAAAAAGATTTTTCCATTCTATAGCACTATGTTTCTCTACAAGGACTCCCTGTACTTGTGCCAAAGCCTGGGTCGCTTGCACTATTTCTTCCTGCGCTTGTCGAAGATGAGATTCGACTGTATCAACTAGGCAGTGGAGTTGAGCTGGCTCATCTCCCAATTTTGGTTCCCCTGGTGCAGTGGAGACTGTACGACTAGATTGTAGGGATTGTTTTACCCCTCAGAGTTCAGTCTCGATTCGATCATACATATCCTCTTGCTTTGCTTCTTGTTTCTCTTCTATTTCCAATGAAGCATTGTTCAGGGCTGCTACGAGGAATTCAAATTCATCAGAGGTGAGGACGGTCTGCATCTTGGTCATGGTGGCCTTCAATTTATTCCAGTAGGAAGGTTTCAGAGGTGAACCTTTCCTCTTCTTCTGGGGATCAGCCTCGTCACCCTACTGTTGTTTGACCTCTTTGTCATTCAACTCTTCACCATCACCTCCTTTCTCTAGCGATATGGAAGAAGTCTTCATGGATGCATTCTCTAAATCCTGAACCTCTTCAGTCTTCTTTATCCTACTAGGTCCAGGTGTATCCTGTGCAGTTTCTGGGCTGTCGATGTCAGATATCTCCGCAGGGCTTGCTGGAATGAGGAGGTACGCTGACTAGTCCTTGGTGATCTCCTCCAAGTCCTCCTCCATTAGTTTATAATAGGATTGGAGTTGTTTCTTATGTTCATGAATGTGTGCTATGATGTAAATAAAATGTCGGTCTGCACTGAACTTCATCAAGGGCCTGAACCGGTGTAGAGTGTTCGAAGTGATGCAAGGCTCAAACTAGATGGTTGTCTTCAACTGGTTGTAATAGGTATGAAAAACAACATTGGACTGCCACTGTTTATTCATATATCTTGAGTACCACAATGTACTGAACTTCATGGCCAATCGTTTGAAAGGATCAATGCTTGGGATGGTCGCACCTTCCAGCATCTCCTAGGGAGTAAAGCGATCAAGATCAATAGCAAGCTAAAATGGAATTCATACCTTTGATCTTGGGCTTCTCTGCAGTGGAGTTCTAATTGGTTCACTAGGTACTTTGCCCAATTCATCTGAAGTCCTTCTGTGCACTTCCCTGCGAGGTTGACTACAAAACCAGTGACTTGGGTGGGTCAGTTTTTTTGTACTAAATTCCCTGCAATCAATTGATAGGCAAGGCACACTATGCCACTCTGAATAGAATCTACCTTGTAGCCTCACATTACTTTATCGACATTGCCATAAGTGTCCTTGATCCACTGTACTAGAGCGCGATCCATGGCTTTTCCAGGGAAAAATTCTTGTGGATCAGGTCCTTTCATACTTAACCTCGTGATCCAATTGATCAACATTGGATCAACTATAATGTGGCGGTTTAGACACAAGTAACCTCCAGGGTAACAAGAGAGAAACAACTTGACACATGCATTCACCTCCTAGTGTCGTTCGAAGTGAGGAATCTTCATGACATTGAGCAGAGTGGACTGCGTGAGGTTATGGGTCCATGACTAGGGGATTATCTTTGAATTCTTCCCCTTAGTCTAGGTCAGGTACTTATGTGGGGCAAGCATGTTGTAAACTTTTCGATCTTTGAGGTTGAAGTCGCTAAAATTCAATGCCGCAATATTATCTTGGTCTGCTCGAACTGCGCGTATCCCCTTTGGTAGGTATGCAGTGACCAAGGTGTAGTCAAAATATCTGGGTACGCTATCCCAATTTATTGTGCCGCTCAGAGGTGGTAGATAGGTGGGTAAGATGGTCGGGATCAATTTAGTAATCGCTAGATCATCCCTGTGCTTGGTTCACTTTTCATCGGTTGGCCGGGATGGTCCAGCTCCGCAAGCATTGGATGGAGAGGATGGTAGTCGTCTCATCGAGGATGCTTGTATACCTGCAGACATAGACATGAATATTTCATTCATGAGGTTGATCAAAACTTCTTCAACAACTTTTTCTGCAGCACTCAATTCATCCGACATACACACTCAGGGTTAGCAATCTCAAGTTCGGGGAATAACTTAGACATTGTAATAGGATAGACAACAAGAGTGCGATGATCACTGTATAAAAGAAACTTAGTCTGCGAGCTCAAATTCTCTGTTGGAAAAAGTGTTCTCGGTGCATGGCGCGACGGGATAAATTGGTAACTCGACAACGGGTTGCTTGCAATGGGTATGAAGACTTCATTAACTCCGTTCTATCCATTATGTGATGGTCCCAATGGTCGGCTAGTGAGTTGTATGTCCATAAATGTCTTTCTATCCATTTGGAGCATTGATCTAATGGTTATAATGTCCCCAACGACTCTATTTCTTCGTCATGGCGAAGTGCCATGTGTCGTTGTTCTGATATCCCGATGAAGCTCCAATTTTGCAAATTTTCCTTCTGTGAGGTTCCCTCGGGAACCTTCTGTAACTTTTCAATCTTAGCTCTCTTCTTGCTTAGATTTCTAGCCTTCTTTCCAATGAGTTTCTTCTCGGTGTGCCTTTTTCCATTCTGATCCTTAGCTTCTTTTGGCATAGTGACTTCACGTTGTTGAGATCCTTTCCTAAAATTCATGGGTGATCCTTCTTCTTTATCTGGAATAGGTACTTCAATCTTCAGTGGTTCTTCCAGTGTTCTTGCAACTTCAACATCTGGGTATCTAGTGTTAAATGGCTTTGATCTGTTCTTATGTTCTTCAATCAAGTGTGCAATCCTTCTAGTCATGAATTCTTTTAACTCTTGTTTTTGTTGTTTTAAAATTTCTTCTTCTTCTTTCCTCCTGGGATGATCTCTTTCAATCCAAGTTTTTCCTAGAAACATGGTAAATGGGGCACTGTTCTCATTGAATTTAACAATCTCAAAATCTTCCTCTGTCAAAGTTCCATTGGCATTCATAGGTATCCGGGTGAGCTTTCCACATAGGTTTATCATATTTCCTTTGAATATTCCTATTCCTCCTAGTGAAGGAATCATAGCAGGATTCCCTATAGCTTCCCACGTTTTCTCCATCATGATATTCACCTGTGTTTCCTCATCCAGAACACATTCAATCTCGAAGTCTCCTATTATTGCTTCAAGGCATTCTTTTTCTTTGAAGATCTTTGATAAGTTGACATGTCGGTGGTCATTCAGGGTTTCTTTTATCTATAGAAATACTCTCTATGATTCTTTCTGGGATTCTGTCATAATCTTAGTTTTTGGATTTGTCCTAGGGTTTTCTTGATTCATATTCATTTTTTCAACCTTAGAAATCATTCTAGGGAAACACAAAGCTTCATGGTCCATAGCTTTACAACAAAGACAACTAGGTCTTCTCCTAGGGAATTCCTTAGCAAGATGTCTGGGTTTTCTGCAACTGTAACAAAGGGTTAATCCTCTCTTTCGTTTAAATGTTCCCCAACCTTTCTTGTAATGCGTACTAGGATCATGGTAGCTAACCTGAAAAAAAATCTTTCTAGGATCCTTCATACAGTTATTAGTCTAAATATCCTTTCTATGCATAGGTATAACATATTTTTCACTATTCTTATTAGATCTATTCATATCAAATCTTCTTTCATCTATTAATACCCTAGTTTTCAAGCTAGGACAGAATCTATAAAACATACCTAGATTCATATTTTTGAAACAAAAATTTCCACTAATCTTACTTCTACAAAGCACAAAGCCTTCAAATCTAGAATTTTTTCACTATTCTTACCTTTATCAGAGCACAAAGCTTCCAGATCTTACCTAAAAAAGTCTCACTTTTACCTTTCTCAGAGCACAAAGATTTCAGATTTACTTCTTTTCTTCAGATCGAACTTCTTTCTTTAGCATAGATCTTGTCAAACTAAGTAGAGCACTGCACACCAAGGAAATAGATCTACGCACAGAGCTTCCACAATTCCAGGTCGGATCTTTGCACAAAGATTCTTCTTCCTCAGTTCCCAACAATCATAGTTTCAGGTCCCGACAATGGAACCATTTTTTTCCACAAGGGCATACCCAAGGCTCAACGCTACAACAACACACCAACAAAACCCTAACTATCGACCCTTTCAACAACACTTGCAAAGCAGATGAAGCCTCACCCGAGGTAGAGGCAGGGGTGGTTGTGGGACTCAAGTGTCTACAACCTTATCTGGGACATAAATATGTGATTATAACACTTAATAGAAAACTTAGCACCATTAGTTCATCATTATCTAACCAATATCTACTCCGTAGAGAAAACAAAGCATCACAATATTCACCCTAGTCTAATGTATATAAGCACTTAGCAAAAGAATTAGATCAGATCTAGCAGATTCAAGCACTAAGCATGTTCACAAATGTCAAATCTGGAATCCAGATTCACTACAAGCACAAAACATAAACATATCTATCTATCTATATAAAAGCACTTAGCACATAACACATAAACACATAAGAGAATCGTACAGAGATGAATAACACAATATTTACGTGGTTCACCCCCACCCTAGGCTACATCCACCAAATCTTCTTCTTTATTAGCTTCAATCAGTCATCTACATGCACAAAGCCAAAAACCCTTACTCCGCATAAGATAGGAGATCTGCGCAGCTCGCTAGATCCTCCTTCCTTGTGTTACAGCACAAAGCCCTCCACAGTCTCTTACAATGACTTGCACTTGGCTCTACAAGTCTCACACAATATGCACAAAGCCTTACACTTGTTGATTACACAGATGCCACTCTTAGCACTTAGGCAACTTGCAGAAAACTTGCACACTATTCAACTACTTCTTACATTGCCTAGCCTTCTATTTATACATACAAAATAGGCTTAAACATGGGTAAACCCATGGGTCGACATCCCATTCCCATTACATGTTCCCAAATCCAAAAAAGGACCCAAAAAGGGGCCGAGCTTCTGTGATCTCTGCTTTTTCTTGCGCTCCGTCTTCGACAGGCTGTCGAAGTCCCAAAATAGGTCAACTTGACCAAGGATCTCCCAAAACTTAGTCAAGGGCCAACAGAGACACCCAAGGATATATGCAGACTTGCCACAGAGAAAGTGTTCAAAGGAAATGACATGGTATATGGAGGATACATGGATGGAGTATAATAAGTAGAATAAGCACCCATCTCAGTATTGGCTCCTGAAAGAGCATAACTAGGATTGGATCCATAAGAGGGGATGTTCCAAACTCTCGTCGTGAAAGTTGGTTGAGGGACATGAATCATATTGAAATAAGACATAGGTATTAGGGCCATGGTGCCCCCAGATCCAATGCTAGGATTCATATAAGTGGACTAGGGAGAGGATTGAACGGGTGAAGGCATATCAACAAAAAACTAGCTAGAGGCCCAAGGTGTGGACTGAGTATCATATTTCTGTATACCATAGGAATCATGGGGTAGGCAACGGTAAAGGAGAGAGCCAAAGGGACTTCGTTATCCATGATAAAGATAACTTAGTAAAAACTCTTAAGGCCAACTAGTAAGCAAAGAGCACACCAAAAGTCAAACGACCAATATGCATGAAAATGGGTTAAAGTGGTTTAGTGGCCTCCCTCCTTAAAGAAGGTATGTCTTGTCCAAGAGGGACCTGAGACTCCTTGCTAAAGGTTGGAGGTAACAAAATCAGTTATAAGGGTGCTCGTGGGCTTAACAACCAGTCGGTCAGATTCCCCCAGAGAGGTGATCTTCCATAAAGGTTGTGTGTTGTTCGACCCCTATCTGACCTAGGGTACCTACAGAATAACCCCTGCAAGTAACCTATGAGACACCTAAGTCAAGCAACTAATAAACCACTATATAACTGATGCACATGCGAGTAGTCATAAGTCCATATCACCGTATGGTCAGTGTAGCAAAGCCCGAAACCTTGAAAGCACTGCCTCTCACGGAGGTATGGGCACTACCAGGATCCCCAAATACAAATAAATCCACAAAAATATCTCTGATGCTAGGCAAGTATCCAGGGGATATCCCTTCGACCAACTTCACATGACCTCGTGATTAACTCCGGTGTGAGCAGAGCCTCCTAATCTTACCAATTAAATAATGGATTTCTCCACTCCCTCACTTAGACACATATGTTGATTTAATTTCCTTGGAGAAGTTTATTCACAAAATCCTATTCCAAGGAACTAAATCGTAGGCTAGTTTGTGCACCCTAGAAAATAAAATCGTTACTAATAAATTTTAAATTATAGCATTGATTTTATGGCCATGATTACTCAAAAGGTATGGTGATGAAACTCATGGTGTTATGACTCTGCAAGAAAGTAAAAATGAAAATAATGCAAAGTCCTAACTTTAAATTTTCAATGAATGATATGCTCCTAAAAGAGATGCGATTTTCAAATTCAACTCTGCGATTCATAAGTAAAAATGCAATATTTCACTGTATGCACTAAGCTAATTATAAAAAATCAAAAGAAAAAAATGCCAAGCAATCCAAAATGCATATTTTTTTGTATTTTCAATATATTGAAACTAAAAATGCATGGACTGAAAGTAACTTGATATATATAGTCCTACTATGTATAAAAGAGAGATAACTCAAGTAGGATATCAAGCAATTAAACACCCATCCCAATGTACAAGGACAATAAAAATGAAAAGATGAAGAGAAAAACTTCACCCAAAAATTCAACCAAAAGAAGGTTTCCTATCATCCCACAGGCACTCAATAGGCACTATAGGGACCTAAGAAGGCTCAAGAAGCATCAAATCCCACCCAAAAAAACACCAGTCCAAGAAAACAGGCAAGGAAAAAGGGTGTACACGACTATTTGGGAAAACAGAGCATATATATGCAACTTGTAGTGAGACAGCTTGCGTGTATACGCGACTGTCAAGTAAAAAGGCATGCATATGCTTTGAAACAAGGCCAAGCAAGGGATAAAGGCTGAAAACTCAGACCCAGAGTGAATAAGAGCTATCAAGCAATGACATGACAAGAACCACAATAGAAACAAGAGCAATCTAAGGAGAAAAGTACTTCAAAACCTAAGAAAGAAGATTCATCCCCAGTATGGTCACTAATTATGTTATGAGGAAAATCTCTTTATGGCTAGGGTGAACCACAAAAAAAAGGTATGACTGCAGAAATCAACTCAATTCCAACGTATTCTATATAAAATAATGTGCAAGAGAGGTAATAAAGAGGCCTACCTTGTCCAAACATTTGATGATGACCATCGTTGAGCACTTTGATCGAAAGCTTTAAACCTGCAACAAGTTCTCAACAAACAAGCAGAGAAAGCATATAGTGATAGTATAAAAGGTTAGAAGATTAGATAGCATAATCCATTAATATACAAAACAAACATGCCCATGGATCATAATACATATATTCGCAAGATATCAATTGGATGGTAAAGGAGTATTTATATTAATAAATTATCAACAAAAGTGAAAATATTACAGAATTTTGTGTCGTCGTGGTTCATAACCAAGAAACCGAGTTCCTTCCAACTAGGCCTCCACCACTTCAATCCTCGACCAAAGGCAAGCTGATATAAGGGAGACAAAGAGGTTCTCCATCAATAAGGGAAGATCTTGGGGGCTGAACACTGTGTTCAGACTTAAAGGAGAAAGGAATGCAAACTCAATATGAAGTAAATAATTTCTCCAGAGTAACTTTTCTCTCAAAGTTGAATTCTCTCTTCTTTTCCATAGCTCGAAATTGGCTTCTTTATAGCCTTCAAAATGAAACTGAAGGGCCGAGTCAAAATGTTTCCAGTATATGGAAGGCCAAGGATCAGAGATCTCCTGTGATGACATGGAAACTCGACATTTAATTTTTATTTTCTGGCACAAATATCGATGTACATGGGCTGTAGTGGAGCATCCAATGTATACGCTTGTTGTATAGCTTGCAAGGCACGTACAAGTGGAAAAATATTTATTTTTGTCTCTGGATTCATCAATCAGGGAAAGTAAGTCTGCATAGGGAAATGGAGTAAGGCCCTCTCTGCAAGATTGCATAGGGTGAGGCAAATATTTCTCTAACATGGGGTTCTCTCAATGTTTTCAACACTCCAGAATGTGTTGCTCCTATGTGCACTCACGCTAGATCATTTTCCTCCTGGCAGAGTCTTACAGATTTTTCAGTAACTATGTGTTGCACTTTATCCCACACAACCTTTCTTTCCAAGGTGTTCAACAACCTTGAAATTCCCTTCTGAGTCTATGAATTGTCCTAGTGTTCCCTCCTGACAGCTTCTCTTCTGACTCGAATGAGTTCAAAAACACACTCCTTGTGTTGGCTCATTGAGTTTCAACTCTCGGTCGTGCACTCCTTGCGCTCAGCCTAAAGAACCATAAATAATTCAACACACTCACATATAGAAGATTATAATTATATCCTTGTAGACTATTTCTAACATACATCTACAATAATAAGGCATATGAACAACATTCACAACTAAACATCCATTATACAAAAATTGGCAAACAAGAAAATCTGTTATTTTCTATTAATGGTAGAATGTCCATTAAAATTTATGAGTCAAGACTACGATTGAATCTTGACTCTCTTAAACCTCCAATTCTTCCTCTTGACCTACTTACCTCTACTGGATAACAATATAAAGATTTATACAAGAGGGGCTCGATGAGCTTCCCTCCAAGCTAATCTAGTGGTGTCTAATCACCATTCAAAACGCCTGACTTATGAGGTAGATTACAGTGATGGAAATCTGATCCGAATCAGAGACATACCTTTCCTACCATCAACCACTTAATGGAGACCTCATCTACAACTTGTGGCAAGGCACAACTTGGATCCTTTATCCTGACAACATTAATTGCCTTAATCACAATTTAGATTTTGAAGGAAAAATGAGAGGGTGGCGCCTCTCCCTTCCTTGAATGCGCGCCAATCGTGGTAATCAACTAACACATGTGGAGGTGGAGTGATTCTTCTGCATTATATATGACAATTGAGATTCATCCGTGCTTAACACATAGATTATAATTGACAAGAGAAATGGTCCCACACTTTATTCGCGACCAATCCCACATAGTCACATGTATTTATCACTACAACAAGAGAACTTTGATGCTTTGACACTTCAACATTTAACACACCATCATATATCCTAAAATATCCTAAAGTCCCAGAGTTCCAAAGATCTAGAACCCATGCGATATACTTTGGCCTTCGGCACTTAAGTGTTTGGTCTATGCACCAACATGTCAAATTCTCTTAGATCCCCGAAGTCTTGAAGTCCTAGACTTCCTTTCCATGTGATTCAACCTTCAGTGCTTTGGGATGTTCTCACCCCTTGTGCCTTATGATTTTTGGAGTAAGACTTCACTAAATTGCTTACATTTTCCTTCAAGTATAATATCAAATGGTTGAGAAAGGATCCCCACATACCATCAAATGAACAACTCACATCTCCCCTGAATTATTCCCCACGATCTAATGATTGGCAATATTTCTCCAATTCGTGGATTCACGAGTTCACAACCCTAACCATTCTTAATCCTTAAATTCCCTAAAGGGTTACCTATCAGAGATTTCATATAGTGGGAATGACTACTTGCTTTCGGTTAATGATACCACTTACTCTATCCTTCCACTATACTTGATATAATGGTTGAGAAGGGTCCTGAAGAATCCTTAGATTGATGACCCACATTACTTCATGACTTCTACATTCAGGGATTCTGGATGTTAAACACCTTTTTACTCCCATAGTGAGTCACTGTTGAATGACCGTACTTTTCATCCTACGGTCAGGGAGGGTCCTGAAGGATCCTTAGATCAGCATATCACACTAATTCATGACTGAAAAGTTGTTCAGGGATTAATGATAAGGAGAATCCCGTGACAACGAATAAGAAAATGCCAATTGCCGATCAACAGTCTAGTCACCCTTTTGACTAGTTTCCTTTGATTAAATTTGGATGTTATGAGGTTCCAACATCCTGGATCTTTCAACCTCTGAATTCTTGAACCCCAAAAGGCTTATGTCCCTTTGAGTGTAGTACTGGGCTCCAAAGTCCTGGTCATATGGGTTATTGACAAGCCCCAAAGGGTTACACCCTTGAATCATACACAAGATTTGGTTAAATCTGTGGACTTGATAATGAGGTCACTTGGACAATAAAATAGTTTGAAGGAAGCACCTTCCATTCACAGAACTCAAATTTTATAACAATAAAGGGAAATTCAAGGGATCGAGAGATCCCGGACAGTCTTGTAGAGTTTGTTCCAACTTTGTATTTTTGAAATTGATCCTTGAGAAATCCCTTTGAGATTTTTATAGCCAACAAATATGCCAAATCCTTATGCCCCAAATTAATTTAAAAACCCATTATTGACAGTTTTCCTTTTATGAAAAGAAGTAAGCAGAAAACCATTGATAGGAGATAATATTCAAATTCTATCTCAAAATATTTAGTCGGCCAGAATGTCAAAGTTACAATTATCTAACATCCAAACAAGATAGAATATTATGCCACATCTAGCTCAAATGAGCTCATACTATAAAAAATCAATCAAGACAATATAACATTCATAGTCACACTTATCTGAAATTGGAATTTAGTTTCCAACTAACTGTGGGTGTTCACCTTTCCACCCAGCTGTAGGATCGTATGCATTCACTCTTAGAACTTGGCCACCCCCATGCCAAGCCATGATACCACCAGGGAATTCTCTCTCTTATCCTCAGGTCTTCTACAAAATACTAGAGGTCACTCTCTTTATCACAGGAAGCTAGTAGCCGAGTTTTCTATCCACTAAGAAAGGGAGCCTGTCATGATCGTTCACTCAATCATGCAACTATGTTTATCGGCTTGATTAGAAAACACTGTTTGGTCTCTCCTGTAACTAAAACAACTCAATATTTCATTCAGTTATCATCTATAACCCAATATCCTTACACATTCTTCTTCTCTCGTTTTCCTAGGTCTTCTATATTCTGAATCTCAACTCTTCCACGAGTTCAATGATTTTCTCTAAGACCCCTTAGGGGAAGGTCTTCTCCCCCCCAAGAAGGTTCTAGACCTATAATATTCCTTCTTTCAGAAGGAGCTCAGGTTAATCTAGGTTTGCAAGAAGGATACACTCTGTCGTACTTCAAGCTAACAGTTTTATGTCTTCTCAGCCAGACCCTCCATGCTTCCATTCATTGGGGTGGTTGGTTTTTTAGCCACCAGTCCTTTTCTCATTAACTGATATTTCCTTAGGATCAGGATGAGGCTTATTATTCTAGATCAAATATTTCAGTAAGGTGGATTAGGTCATCTTGGCATGATTAACCCTCTCTATATGTTTCCTTAATCTTTCCTCTAGTGGTATCATGGCCATTACTTCAAGGATTCAACCCCATAGTCAGTTGTTGGAAATCTAAACAATAATACATTTACATTGTTCACATTCCATGAAATGATAATAATAAGTAATGATTAATTACAAGTTGGGGGAAACACGGGTGTTACATTGAGCCTTATTCCCCATCTTTTATAACCCAAAACCCCTAGAATCATTTTAAACTCAAACTTGTATAAAAACAATAATCTATAGTGTCTAACTCTTAATCCCTATAATAAATACATTTGTTCCCTCCATCTGTATAAGATTATAACCCTTATACCCTATAACCTATATTATTCATATCGTAATTTTTAACTCATTAACCCTATCCATATAATAACTAACCGCTATATTTATTAACCCATTAAATTTCTAACCCATATAACCACCAAACCCTAATATACGAATTGCCACCCCTAACCCTAATCACCTAACCACTTTTATAATTAAACTTAATAACCCTCTATCTACATAACCTCTATACCCTAATCCTTGTATATATCATACCCATAATGCCTAACTCTTCTAACCCCTTATAAACCCTAAATCCTTTAATCCTAGGTTGAAAATTATATTGCCTATAACTTTTAGAATCATTAAGACCTTAAGCTTAAAACCTATAACCTTATAATTGTTCATCCATATAACCCATGACTCCTATATATTCTCACCTATAATACTTATAATCTCTAAAGAATATCACATATCCTTTATAACCCTTAACACCTGCAACCTATATCCCTTGAAATCTAATCCACATAAATCCTAACATATAATCTATATCATTCATATAAGAATTATAACCCGTAAACACTTTAAACCTAACCCCTAAATATTGTAATATTGAGCCATTATAATTCATTGACCTAAACCTTGTTTACCTCTAACCCATATCACATGTGATTCCTTAACAATAACCCTTTTAAAAATTAAACATAAGTACATAAAACCTAACCACTATAACCCTTAGATACCATAACCACCTTCACAACTACCAAGTAGCTCTTATAAATCCTAACCTTAATATACCTTGTTGTCTCATCTCTACAACCTATAATAATTAACCCCTTATCCATATAAACCCGAAAAAATAATTCATGTACCCATAATCCCAAACTCCTATAACTTCTAAACTATATAATACCTAACTCATTATCCCTATATCTCTTAACATCTATCTTCTATAATCCATGTAACCTCTATATACCCTAATCCTAGAAACCAACCAATATTAATTATAACCACTAACACCTATGACCCTAACCCTTAACCAATATTACAACCACAAACCCATATCTTGATATATGTATAATAACTAAAGCATAATGTCTATAATAACTAATACAATTAATCAATAAACAAAAATAAACACAGAATCCTACCCTTGTGTTCATAATAATCACTACCCTATAAGAATTATATATACTAAGGTCTATAACACCTATAACCTTAAATCTCTAATTCATATACACTATAACATAGTATCACCCATTTAACCCCAAATACTTATAAAACCAAACCTTATATAACTGTTTTAAACCTTATAATCTCCAACCCCTAATTAATTTAAACAATAGCCCCAAACCATTAACAATGATGACATATCATCTCTATAACCATTAATACCTACAATCTAGATATAAATATCATCCATAATCCTTAACTCGATTATGTCCTAATAATTAACCTATAGTATTCCAGATGTAAAATAGTATGTAGAACATAAATATTTTAGCAAGTAATGGTAGAACAACGATGATATAACCAAAACAATTCTAGAATAATACCATAATAACACCAGGAAGAGCACCTTTATTAATGATAGCAATGTTCACTCACCTCTTCAAGGGGGAAAGCTCTAGCATAGTAGATCTCTATTAAAATAATATCCAAGTCCAAACTTCTCATATCCTCTACTCCTATTTATACTAAATCTATCTATCCAAAATAACAATCTAGAGGAAAATCCTTCTAGAAGTGGAAGCTTCTATTAGGTCTTCTTACATTTGAATTATTCTTCCTTATCACTAGGCCTTATTAATATTGGCCTTTATTACATGGAATTATATTATTATACTTATGTGAGATATTAGGGAGGTTAGGTCCCTAACATTCCCTCCCCATTGAAGAACAACCTTTTCCTCAAGGATTAATATGATGAAATTGTTGTAGAATGGTGGTTGGCTCCCAGGTGGCATCTTTTGGAGTTGTATATTTCCATTGGACTAACACTTCCTTGATGGTTCATTGATGAAGACAATGCTCTCGTTGGTCCAATACTTATTTTGGCTGTAACCTATGGAACCTTGTTCATCCAACTTAGGTAGACTGGTTTGAGTTTGGAACTTAGTTCCAATCACCTTCTTTAAGTAGGAGACAAGAAAATAGGATCGAGCTTCAACTAAATGGGTAGAAATAACTGATAGGCCACCAATCCCATGTGCTTGAGCACTGTATAAGGACCATAAAATTTGGGAGAAATTTTATGACAATGTTTATCTTTTAGTGAATTTTTCTTATAAGGTTGTAGTCGAAGAAACACCTGGTCCCCTTCAACACATTGTCATTCATAACTAACTTTATATTCTTCTTGCTTCATGTGATTCTAAGCCATGACCAAATTGTCTTTGAGGGCATGAAAAATAGCCTCTCAGACTATAAGATTTTATTCAATGTCCTGAACCTTTGTAACCCTGGGAATATATGAGAGAATCGATGGGGGATTTTTTCCATATACTGCTTCAAAAGGAGTCATTCGAGTAGTTGTATGGCAATATGTGTTGTACAAACATTCAGCTAGGGATAACCACTGAGCCCACCGATTTTTCCTCTCAAATGAAAAACACCTCAAATATGTTTCCAAACAATTGTTGACAACTTCATTCTAGCCATTCGTCTGGGGGTGATAGGTGATGCTGAGATGCAATTGGGTTCCCTATAGGTTGAACAATTCTTGCCAAAAATTGTTGGTAAAAGTGGGATCTCTGTCAGAGAAAATATAAATAGGCATGCCATTAAGCTTGAAGATAGTATCCATGAGTATTTGAGCCACTGTGGATGCAGTGAATGGGTGTTGAAGAGAAAAAAATGAGCATATTTGGAGAGACAATTGACGACCACCATTATGATTGACTTATTTCCCGATTTAGGTAATCCCACAATGAAATTCATAGAAATATCTCACCAAGTTGGAAGGGGAATCAGAAGCAGTTTGAGTGTTCTCAGAGCTTTGATAGTTTCTCCCTTGTTGCATTGACAAACGTTACATTCATTAGGTTTTGGTAAACCCTAAATCCTTGGATGTGGGTGAAGCATGAATTTCAAAAAACACTGTGTATTTAAGTTGTGATTTCTTGCATAAATACAAATGGCTTTTGTAGTGAATCTCTTCATTGTGCCAAGAGTACCCTAGAGAAACTGGAGAATTGTGTTGCAAATGGTGTATCGTGCTAGAAATTTTGGGGTCTTGTATCCACTCCTGAAAAACAACTTCGACCTGTCATCTTCATATTTTTGGGAAAGAGCATCAACCACTACATTTTAATTTGACTTATTTTAAATGATCTCATAATCATATATAAATAGCTTGGTCACCCATTTTTGTTTCTCCGGTGATGAAATTCGATGTTCCAAAAAATGATTGAGACTCTAATGATCAATTTTGATTTGGAAGCATTGACCAAATAAATAAGGACACTAGATATCCACTGCATGAAGAATAGATAACATTTCATTTTCATAAATGGATTGGCCCAAATGTCGTTTGAAAATTTGTTTACTAGTGAAGGCCAAAGGGTTGCCATATTGCATGAGGACAACTCCAATTCCTTTCCCGAAAGCATCAAATTCCAATAAAAATGTCTTTGTTAAGTATGGAAGTGCTAGGATAGGGTTCAGGAACATAACATATTCCAAGGCTTGGAAGGATTGATCCGTAGCTGAAGTCCAAGTGAAATCATTCTTTTTAAAGAGATAAGTGAGAGGAAATGACTTCCTTTAATAGCCCGTTAAACCTAGAAAATCACACAATCTCTTAAGAGTTTTAGGTCGATGCCAATCCTGCATAGCTTCAATCTTCTTAGGATCCACCCGGACACCATACTCATTGACAATATGACCAAGTATTCCACTTCTAAGGCACCAAATGCATATTTAGATTGTTTGAGGAAAAGTTGGTGCTTAGAGAGTAGATGGAGAACTTGATTCACATGGGAGATATGTGATGTCCAAGTTTTACTATAGATGAAAATATTATCAAAGAAAACTAAGAATAAATGATGGAGAAAAGTATGGAATACATGATTCAGAAGACTTTGAAAAGTGGAGGGAGCATTACACAAGACAAATGTCATTACCAAGAATTCATAGTCACCCTCATGAGTTCAAAATGTTGTTTTAGGAATGTATTCTTCTTTCATATGGATATGGTGGTAGCCAAAACGTAGATCCATTTTGGTGAAGTACTGAGCACCACTCAATTCATCCAAGAGGTAGCCAACTCAATTTTCTTTGATTGTGAGTTTGTTGAGGGCATGAAAATCATGACACGTGCATGAAGTACCTTCTTTATTAAGTACCATGACCATAGGGAGAGAATAGGGGATGATATTGGGACGGATAACACCTGCTTCTAGCAATTCGTGAACAATTTTATCAATTTCAATATTTTGGGAAAAGGGATGACAATAAGGGAGAACATTGGGAGGAAGATTGCCTAGTATGAGAGAGATGGAATGGTCATGAACTCCATGTGAAGGGGGAACTTCTTAGGGAGTAGTAAAAATAACTGGGTGGCGATATATGATAGATTGGAGGTCGAGATGCACAAAAGGTGTCTCAACAACATGAATGGAGTGGAGTTGGGAAATAATTCTAGAATGACCTTTTTTGAGGATATTTTCCTTGTGATGGGAACTGATGATCTTAAGGGATCTTGTTGTGATGCCTTGGAACTTTTAATGTTGTCCCTCCTGTTGGAATTGCATGGATAATTCCTTAAAATATATGAGAATGGGACCAGGAGTACGTAACCATTTGAGACCGAGAAAAATTTAACAACCACCTGTGTCTATAGAAAACATATGGTTTGTTAAGAACCAAGTACTTTCATGCAGAAACACCACAAAGATTCAGAGAACAATATAGAAGAACCACACTTTTATTATAAGAAAACCATTGATGTGGGGAAACAACATACAATGGATCTTATTATGGAAGGGATTGTCTCGTGTTCACTTACCTTTTCGAGGGGGCATCCTCCTATTGAGATATCGCTCCAAATACAATACTTCTCTTCATATCTCATTACATTTCTTGAATCGCTTTATATAGTGCTACCGACCACTTAATAACATTCTAGAGGAAGAACCTTCTAAGAAGTCCTCTTACATTTATTATATCTAACTAGCATAGTGGGCCTTATTTAATAATATATTGGACCTAGTCCACCTTACATTGAATGAACTCCATTATTATCACTATGGGACCTCTGGGCCCCCCACTACCTCTCTATCTACCTAACATTCCATACCCCTTATGAAAGCTTTGTCCTCAACGCTTTCTATGAGGGTGTCCAACCATATACCAGGGTCCCATGGATAACTGTGGACCATAGTACTGAAGTAGACTAGAGAAATAGGGTCCCATGTAGGAATAAGATCCACCATGCTGAAGTTGTCCAACGACCACAATAAACCTGGGTCCCATGTCCAGGTACTCATGTGAAATCCATGTTGAATATATCGAAACATCATAGCCAACTGGAAATTATGCTCCAAAGAGTGACATTGGTCAAATGGATCAAAATATGTAGAACCGACCAAAAATTCATCCCCTACTACTGGATAATAATAAAAATGAAGAACAATGTGCATAGAAATATCTTTTCTTCTCTCAAGGATGTTCTCTACAAAAGGTGCAGTAGAGTCACCAAATAGAAGATGAAAATGGTTTTCATCCCATAATGACAACTATCCATATACCAATCATAAAAAGCATCCTCAAAATTATTCCAATCATCTGCTTCTTAATTATATTCATCCTTGATGTCATGTATAATGTATCTATCTTGCATTGCAAGTGTGATCGCTTGAAGATTTTGAGCACTTATCTCAATGGCTTCAAAATTCCATCTAATTTCCATAAGAAGTTGAATATCCATTGGAAATATCACATACAATATACCAAAATAAATATCTTAAAATTATCTATCCAATGGCACCAATATGGTAGCAATTTGAGCACTCTGTGAAAAATTATGAGCTCTACAGTCCCGTCGTCATCACGAAAAACCCACCAAAATGGTTGATTTTAAATCAATGATATTTTCACTTCCACAACTCTGATTTGGACGATTTGTTTTTGAAACTGGGTGAAATTGTGAGAGGAAATGAGATCTATAATTTGTTTGTGCAAATTTGTCCCTAGATGTTACAGAAATAAGAAAATCCACATGACCATCCATGGAAAAAATGATTCCCTTTTTTGTCCAAGGAAAGTGATCTGATACCAATTGTTAAGTACCTAAATATATCTACAAATATACTTTAGAACTAACCAAGAATCTCAACAAGAATAATCAAAACCATTCACCAAATATTGAACACAAGAAATAAAGAAAACCCTTGAGGTAAGGTAACACCATATATTAATCCTTAAGGAAGGATAACACTCCTTAAGAAATGATTGATACATTTAAAAAAAATTCTTCACTATGCTTCAATACATTGCTTTCACTTCTTTATATAACTCTCTCTATCTCCTAGGAACCTTCTAGAGAGCCTTCTCACATTTGTTATATCTAACTACCATAATGGATCTTATTTAATAATATAGTGGACCTATTCCACCTTACATTGAATATGAATAACCACATTCCCATTTGATACCTTCCTAGGTACCCCATATTACCTCCCTAGGTATACTACTTCACATCGTCCCCCACATTTCATGGAACCTCCATTGGCAATCATGATTTGAAAATTATTGATGGCACAGATGTAACAATTGACTTCTTTGTAAATGTGGTGATGAATAAAATTATGGGTGGTACCACTATCCACAAGGATGATAAATTTTATATTTTTAATGTAACCAACTAATTTGAGAGTCTGGGGAGTAGAGAAGCTAGTGAGGGAATTAAGTGAAATCACCGGGTCAACTTCTGGTGGATCAGAGGGTTGGGTCAGATTAGATGGAGGTGGAAGTTCATCCACAGGTGGAACAAGAACCTCTTCTTCATAAATATCCTCAGTCATAGCCATTAAAATCTTATGTTCCTTACACTTGAGCCCTGGAAAATATTTGTCATCACAATTATAACAAAGACCCTTGAGTTGACGTTCAACCATTTCATCCCTGGTTAATTTATAGATTTTGAGGGGACTTGCAGGAGGGGCATAGTTGGTGTGTTTAGGGAGAGGAGGAAAGGAGGGTTTGCGGATTTGGGAGAATATAATCTATTTTTCTTCCTTGGCTCATTGAGTAGCTTCCAACCAAGTCTAGGGGCATGCCATGAGAACATGGGCACAAATTTTATCTTTGAGGCCATTGATAAACAATTCCCTAAAGAAACCATCTGACATGACCTTCGTTCTGAAATTCAAGTGCTCAAATGCGGAAATAAAGTCTTCCACTATCCCATAATGCTTCAACTTGGTCAAACGACCTAAATGGTGGGTGTTAGAGTCAAAACAATCATAAAGTTCTGCCACAAAATGTGTCCAAGCAAGATACCCTTGGTGGGACTTTTTTCTCCATTTCCACCATTACCATCATTCTGGATCCATATGTAGGACACCATATCGAAGCTTGGATAAATCATCAATAAATCCATGCAAAGACAAATAATGTTCCATTTGGGTGACCTATCCTATGGGATATGAGCCATCAAATTTGTTCACCTCAATTCTGGGAGAGCGGAGGTCTCAAGAAAAATGGGTAGTATGAGGACCTTGGTAATGGGAAGAGTCACGATCATCCTGATAAGATGGTTGTTCAAAAGAGGAAGGGTTCTAGGAATGGCCCATGAAGTGTTCAATGGTGGATTTGAGGTCTTTGAGGTATTTGATGTGGGAACATTGGTCCTATAGGGTATAAATAGTATAATTGATTGAGATAAGGTTGGAATTGATATTCTTGATGTCTTCCTTGTTCTGGAGGTTTTCAACAACCAATGTATTGAGTTCTTGGGGTCGGGTGTTAGGAATTTGGAAAAATGGGAAGGGAAATGGTATAGGGGGGACAAAAGGGGCTAGGAGGGGTGGGTTGTACCACTGAGAGGAATGGTTTCAAATGATAAGTACCACTAAAATTAGGGCATAAAGGGGGATCCAATGGGATAGCGTCCAAATAAGGGTGTCAAAAAAGGGTCGGCTCCACAAAACAAAATTGGGTTAAAAATGACAGGTATCAATGGAATCAGGGAGAAGAGAGGAACCCAATGGGATATGTCCCAAATAAGTGTACCAGTGGGACCACTATACTCTATTTTTTTTTAACTCCTATGGAGTTATACTCCAACCTAAATAATATTGTAGTGACGAAATGACCAAATGACTAATAGGAAGAAATGTGTAGTAATTTCACAACCAGAATGCAGGAGGCACATTTCCGTGGAAATAGATCTTATATGTTCTTTTTTTCCTTCTATCCAAAGGGTTAGGGTATTCAGGGTTTCTATAAACAATGTTTTCCCTGTTCTATAGCTCTTTGATATACGTGTAGGGTCCAACAATAGTACTTGGTCCAATATCTCAGGGTACCAACTAAGGAGGCTAGATTGTGCTCTTAGCCATACTAGCCGACTACCTAGGTACTAGAGAATATATTCCCAAGTGTTTTTATCGATAGACCTATAACATTCAGGCGATAGATTGGTTTATCTATGAAGGGCTTAAGGATATCTAGGTCGATTCATATACATGTGTTGTCGGATGTGCTACCACTCAAAGGGGTACCAACAAGGGTTACAAGGGTGACCAACAGATGTGTGCTTAAAAACCACTTGTATCTCCTTTGTGTATGCTTCCTCGACCATGGATTTATGTGCTAAATGACCAATCTCTTTAGCTTTAAGATGCTAGAATACATCTCTACCATGAGAAAAAATTAACCCACAATTTTCTACCGAGGAAAGTGTTTTGATACCACTTGTTATATTCCATATATAAAATAGTATGCAGAACATAAATATTTTAGTAAGTAATGACAATACAAAAATGATATAACCAGAACAATACCAGAATAATACCAGAATAACACCAGAAAGAGCACCTTTATTAATGATAGAAATGTTCACTTGCCTCTTCGAGGGGGAAACCTCTAAAAAAGAAGAGATCTATTACAATAATCTCCAAGACTAGACTTCTAATATCCTCTACTCCTATTTATACTACGTCCACCTATCCAAAAAAATAAATCTAGAGGAATATCCTTCTAGAAGTGAAATCTTCTATTAGGTCTTCTTACATTTGACTTATTCTTCCTTATTTCTAGGCCTTATTAATATTGGCCTTTATTAAATAGAATTATATTATTTTACCTACATGAGGGGTTAGGGAGGTTAGGTCCCTAACATAACCACTAAACCAAGTAATACAACCTATGACCTTTATAACCATAAACACCCAACCTATTTAATCCTTAAATACTAACCTGAAACCCTCAAACCATTAACATTTATAAATGATAATTGCTATAGCTCCTAACCCCATATAAATTAAAACTCCTAAATCTTAAATCATATAACCCGAATCCCATAATCCATATAACCCTTATAAAACATAATTCTAACCCATTTATAACTAATATTCCCTATAATCTTTATAAACTCTAACCTTCAATTATTAAACCATAGCTCCTAAAAACTATAATAAATCACTCATATCACCCCTAACCACTAACCCCTATAACTCAAAATTACTAACTCCTAAAATGTATAATATATATGACTCAACCCATTCAATACTTATTCAATTAAAACTGATGTAGTGTCCCCACTACATAACCCATAAAAAACAAATCATACCCTAAGATTAAATGCATATAACAACACTATTTAAACATGAGTGAAACTCATGTATCATTCATAGAACAACATATAAATTTCTATAAACTCAGAGTTCAAGCACAAAAACACAAACCCATGAATTTAATTGATAGACAAAGATACAAACACTTATTTTTTAACAACAAATGAGCAATTGACTGCGGGGGATGGGTGTTCCCCCCAACCATAGATTTGTTGCTCCAAATAATGGTAGAAAATAACCCTTAATCTTGGGATATGATTCCACAAAATAGGGTGTCTCTCTCACATCCCAATTCACTCCCACAACCAACTAGTTTTCTAACAACTCTCCCAATCCTCTAGCTATATTTTGTTGGACACGCCAACCACACCAAGAGGGGGTGGGGGGGGGTGGGTGAATTAGTGTGAGGGATATTTTACACTTCTCATAGAACTTTAGTTAGCAATCACCATTCACAACATCATTACTTATTACTTCCATTCATACTTAGTTTATTTCATGTAAATATATCTCAATGACATACATTAACAATAAAGAGCTATGCAACCTCACAATAAAGAACACAAGGAACACTACATATATGTATAAGTTTCTTTTGTATTATAGACTATAATCCTTGGGTTTTATCAGCACCAACTAAAATAGAGCACCAACTCCAAGAGAGAACCAACTCCAAGAGAGGACCAACTCTCAATGCAAGACCCATACTGCATATCTCAACACCAACCAAGATGTGAGGAATCCAACCCTTGATTACAAGACCCAGCTTGTACACATAAATAAATATGTCAAACTATACCAACAATCTATACCAACACAAGTGCACCATCTATGCACAAACTGTCATAACAACCTATCTCATTGATCTCATCATCTAAATATGATATGTAACTCTATAACAAACCTGGTGTATTTGATCATATACCTACAAACCTTCCTTAACTTCAACAACAAGAGACTAACATTTTCATCAAAATTTACTTTAGTCTCACGTGACTAATTTTGGATTAGTCAAGAACCCTAACTTGCAACAATCATAACTCTGTACCTGTAATGAATAAAGATCTGAAAATGGCACAAAATGTTCTTCGAGTGTCTTGTCTACAATTACTCTAGGTTTCACTGCTTTGAACCTCCTAGAAAAGGAGTTATAGAAAAAATGGTAGACCTTGTTGAATTATGGCTTATTCTAGAGAGAGAATGTGTAGAGCATTCCACATGTGTAATATTTGTTGCATGGATCTGGAAATGGTACACAACATACTACAGACTTTACTTTAACCAATTCATTTAGTATTACTGAATTTTAATCTATTATGAAGAAGTTATGATGTTTTTACCTGGAAAACCTGTTTTAGACTAGTTTCAGGACTAGCCACAAACCCTATCTTCCACAAATTGTAACGCTCAAACTACAATGAATCACAACCTGAAAATTTTATGATAATTACTTGGATATGTTTTCTCAAAATACTCCATATTTCACTGTCGGAATCATTCTAGAAAAAAACGTTATTGTGAAAATGCTGAGATGACCTGTAAATAACATACCTTAGAAAGCATCATCAAAAGACTTTATCCTCCCTTGAATTTCGGTCTTCTTTACTTCACCTTCCCTATGAAATCCTCCTTAGATATCCCTTGTTTACCTAATTCACTTGTAGATATTGAATATGCTTAATGGAATAGAAATGGGATACCCTTTCTCTATTATTTATACTCTCCAAGTAGTGTTGGGCCCTTCGTTTAGTTGAATAGAAATTGTGCAAGCTACTTTAGAGCCAGAAAACCAAGCAAAGGAAGGAAAAGAAGGATGAGAAAAGGGAATGTGCAATAGGAATCAGTTAGAATAGAAAATAGTTGTAAGGAAAATGCAACACCTTTTTTGAAGAAAGAGGTTGCAACATAATCAAGAAGAAGAGACAATGCCTAGGTTCTCAACCAACAATCTTAGATCATATTATATAAAAAAATCCATATGATTGTAATAGGGGGATCTAGTTATTGTTTTTGTTAATCGAGTTGAATAATGAGAACTGGGTTTTGGAATCAGATTGTAAAATGTAGGGGAAAAGATTCAAGTACTATTGTAGAGGTAGCGAGATAAAGAGGATGAGATAACCTTGTCTCGTACAGTTAGAGAAGCACTTGTTGATTATCTTTGGCATGACTATTTGTATGCCTGACTCAAGATGATCATGTATCCTAAGAAGATATATGATATAATATAATACAATTGGAGACTTAATTAAAAAGAAAATATCTTGTGTGCTTCACCTTCTTATTTTGTAGAATGTTATGATGTGTTATCTTTTAAGTGTAATATGCTTAATTATTATTGCTTCCATATGAATTTCTATGAAACTATGTTTCTCCCTTATGGGTTAGGATATGTTCGAGACTACAATAGGTTTAAGATATCTTACACAAGACTAATATGAATCTTGATACCTCATGAATCTGACTAAGTGTTCTTATTACCCTTTCATGTCTTACTCCTATCGATTTCACTTTGGGTGAGACTTCTTCTCTCCTGAGAAGATGAAAATGCCAACGCACTAGACTACATCGATACCTTTTGTTGGTAACCGGAAGAGGACTATGGTCTGAAAATTTTGCGCCAAATAAACGGTTGTGTTGTTGGGACCGATGCTTTAAAGGGAACCTGTAAGGAGGATGCTTCCTTAGATCTATATATATGATGTTCAACAATGGTGGGAATGAAATTATGATTCCTTTGTATGGAAGGAAGCAGAGTTGCGAGATAAAAACTTGAATGCTACAACATATTCTATATTTTATTCAGAAAGATAGAATGACCAGTATGAGATATTCTGGGTAAAATTACTAGAGGAGTTGTTCCATTGGGTAGATAGGCTACAAGAAGCTCCATAGTTCAAATAACTCTTCAAGAAGGAATGTACTTTGGATACGGAGAAGATAACAGAACTTCATCGGTTGGATCACCATATTACAAAAGAAGTTGATTTATGGGTTGATACAACTTTGAAAGGATATATCATTGAGTTTGCAACTTAGAATCACCAATATTTTTCATGGGTGGAAGAAATTTTCAAGAAAGGTGCATGCGAAATATTGTTGAGGGAAATTCCCCTGTGGATCAAAGTATTCTTGATGGAGGAGGGGATGTTAACTATTCCCTTGGTTGAGATGGAATCTTAAACACCTGCGCTTGGGCTAGGGTGATTGTGGGACATGATCATGTTCTAAGAGGGGGAAAGGGTTATTTTAAAGATGGGGGATCGACAAGAGAAGAATGCAATAAATGAGTGAGCCCTAAGGAGAGCCACCATAGTTGAGAAGTGGTGGGGTGGAAAGGTAAATAAAGCAACAAAGCAGTTTGAGGTGTTGTAGAAAGAAATTGAACTAGGAGGAACATATGAAAGAAAGATGAAAGAGTTAAGGAAGATAAGAAGACAAGAAATACTAGCCAGTCTTAGATTACATCAGAGAGAAGCACAGAGAGAAAGGAGTCCCAAAGTGGGTTGAAAAGAAGAGGAAGTAGGAATGGATCTTGTAGAAGACCGAGAATATTCATCCCCAATATCAGGAGAAATTGGGAGTCAGGACGAGAAGGCTGCTCCAGAGGAATAAAACAAGACCCCCCAAATCAAAGAAACTCACCCAGAAGTCAGTGGAACCAACCCCAAATTTCCTATCCCCCAGGTTCCCGCTATACCTGTGGTAAGCTCTATACCACATACACATGTTATTTCTATTCCAACGCATTCATTCAATCTATCATAATATGTAAGTGTAAACACTGGAAGGATATTGGGATCATCTGGAATATCACAACCAGGGCCATTAGGTTTCATTTTAATAGGAATAGTAAGAAACTAAATGGCTGGAAATATGGGAGGCTGGATCACCTGATACCCATAATTATGGGGTAAAGGGGACAAGGATGTAGAACAACATTGGTTTCTATGTGAAGCCATATGGAGGTCCAAAGGCACTCTCAATGTAAACAACTTATTGGAATTCCAGACTACCTTGAGGGGTCATGCCCTCAAGTGGTACATGAAGGCTATTGAGCCTGGTTGGAAAGGAAAATCCTTCACCCTTTCCTAGGTGCGTCTGAAATTCATCACCAAATTCACGCTACCTCAGTGAGAGAAACAAGCTCTATCTGATTTGTGGTAGATTCAACAAAGGGAAGGAGAATCTTCATGGGAGTACAGTCAAAAATTTAAGGAGCCTATTGGGATATTAGCACATCCAATTCACGAGGATCACCAGAGGGAATGGTACATCCAAGGATTGCTACCTTTGACTTGAATTCCTCTGACACAACAATGGATAGCCACCTTAATAGATCCCTTGGAACAATCGATGAAGATTGAAGCCATGGAAGGATATCCAGGAAGGATGAGGGTGACCAGACCTCCAGTGGATGAAAATTTATCGCAAATCTAGGGACAAATATCAACACTAATAGAGAATATTAAGGAATTAACTATACCAAGACCAGGACAACCTCAATTTTGGTGCACAAGGTGCTACATCGAGGGGCATATGGAAAATGAATGGTCGCAGATGAGGGGAATGGGACCTCCTCACAATTAGATGGGACCCCTTCCAGGACCATCAAGAGGATTTTCTTAAGTATCTACAACTCCACCATTCCATGCACCAGTGTTATACCGTGATTTCCCAGACACCCAAAGAACTCATCCAGTCGAATATTGTGAAATTTTTCGGGCACAAGGGCATGCGTTGAGGCATTTTACTATCCTACAGAAGTATACACCTATGCCTAATACAATACATTGTGAGTTATACACATCTACAACACATGCTACAAATCAATGTAGAGTGTTGGATGAGCTTGCCAACAATCTGGATTGAACAACATTCAGGATAAATGAAACCCCCCAAAGACTCGGAAGAGATCGGGGAGGTGGGGTTGGAGGTCTATTCAGAGAAGGAAGAAATGGGGGAAGAAGGCTAGGTTGATGTTATAACTGTGATGAACAAGGAAACTTTCCTAGATACTTCCCTCACCAAAAAAGACCATGGTGCTATCACTACAGAACCAATGTTCGTGCAACCAAAGACTTCCCATAACTGATCACGAAATGGGAAGACCGGGTTCGTCAATGAGGACCTAACTTCATAGGCTCAAAACTCAGAATGGAAATCGAGGGGAACTTACACAAGATCAACATCATTACTCGCGGAGGAGCGAAAACTGGGGAAGATGCAAACGATCAACCCATGATACAGAAAGCAACTCCCAAGGATGATAGGTATGACCCTTTGAAATAAACAATTTTCTTCAAGGATGTAATAGAAATATTTAAGGATATATATTTTCTAGAAATAGTGGAAAATCATCCTAAATTCACCCTCCAACCTAAGCTTGCACAAGCCCCTACCTCACCACTTGCGCCTAGGAACCCTGTAATCCCAAAGAGACACCCTGAGTAGTCCCAAAATTAATTAATATTTGGTTTCATTTGTTCTCCAATATCCTCAGGGGTGACCAACTTACAAAGAAGTTGCACAACACCCTGTACCTAATACTGGGAAACGAGGGAACCCTAAAAACCATTATAAAGACCAATCTCCCTCAGAATAATACCCAAAGAATACAAAGAATAAATGTACGAATGGGAAAATAATTTAGGTTAGAAACCTAGTTAGATGATTTTGAGATTAAATATGTTATGCTAGACTTGGGATCCGATGTCAACATATTACCAAAAAATACCTGGAAAGCTTTGGGGAAACCTCAGTTAGTATATTCCCCCATTCATCTTAGAATGGTGAACCAGTACTACATTTTCCTAATAGGAAGGATGGAAAATGTAGAAGTAGATGTTGTGGTAGTTAAAACCATAGTTGATTTTGAAGTGATTGAAATCATGGGAGACAAGGATCCCTACCCTAATCTACCTACAATTGATTGGGAATACGACAAATATGATATCATTGATCTAAAGAAGGACACCATGAAGTTTGAAGTGGATATAATAAAATTGGTTCAACCCTTAGATCCACATTTAGGGCCTAGATATACTGAGCCAATAGACAACAATATGGAGTCATATGTTCTTGAGTAGTTATACACCGTAACAGTAGGTACGAGGCCGAATTAAATAAATCCCACTGCAGATGGATTGGTAAGTTAGATAAGCATACAGTCAACTAACGCGGATTCATAATTAGAACTTGAGAGTTGGTAGCAAGGTTCATATGAACGATTCTCAAGAAAATGCACAAATCTCAAAGAAACTAAATGGATTGGAACGAAGATCAGGGAACACCCAACAATGATGGTACCTAAGAGTTGGGAATTTTTCTTACCATCATGGAAGAGAAAGTAGCAAAAAATCAAAGGATCTCATTTATTGAAAAATCCTTGAAGGATACCCCAACTAGATGGTGTGCCACTCACAGAGCCTTGATTATGGAGTGTGAGGATGTGAAGCAAGCCATCTAAAGCTGATTCCAAAGTAGGGATAAACTAAAAGAAGATATGTATATGGATTTTCAATATGCGTCACTGTTTGATGGATAGTTTGACCCCAAATTTCATATTGAGCAATGTTTAAAATAGTGGCGAGTTGCGGAAGTACCCTCTCACCTATGGGTTCAAGTATTTCTCCACTCTCTTGGTATGATCCCAAAATCCTGGCACATGAATGAAGATACCAGAAGAAAAACAAGTTGTTGGTAGACCTTAAAAGACCAATTTTACAAAGAGTTATCTTTCATAGGTAAGTCCCATGATCTCAACATATCCCTTCAAAGAATTCGAGAAATTCTCTTTACCGACAATTGTAAAGAGAGATCAAGCCAAGTAGTATGTTTCGACCATGCCAAATTTCTTCAGTCTAGTCTAGGCCACGAACCTGATAGGATACCTATAACTTGTTGTAAAGTTGATAAAGGCCTAGAAAAACCCGATGACTTAGAAGAACTCAGAAACCTAACTATCAAATAAATCAAAGGTAGTATAGAGATCCAAGATACTACACCCAACCACATTTGTAGCTCCTATAACCATCCACTGATGTTGCAGAAAGTTAATACAGGGAGTGAAGAGAATCCTAAGATATATTCCATAGGATATTATTGTGATGACAAGACTATGAATGAAGTCCAGATCTTGTTGCGGGGGTATGAAGAATTATTCCCAAAAACCTTCTCAGAACTGAAAGGCATAAAATGAGCCATGGGAGAAATCAATATTGAGTTAAAACCTGACTCAAAACCTATGAAGCATAGACCATACAACCTTAATCCCAAGATAAAATAGAAGGTTAAGAAGGAAGTGGAAAAAATTCTTGCGGCAGGGATTATTTTGTTTATCAAAGAAGCAGAGTGAGTTAGCCCCATAGTTATACAGAGAAATAAGGATAAAGAATACATTCAGGTCTATTTTGACTATAGAAGTCTAAATTCTACATGTGTGTATGATCATTTTCTAACACATTTTAGTGACAAAGTGTTAGATCATGTTGCAAGGAAAGAATCTTATTCATTTAAAGATGGATTCTTGAGGTATCACCAAGTCAGAATTGTAGAGGAAGAAAAGAATAATACCACATTTGTAACTGAATTGGGGTCATTCGCATACAACATAATGCACTTTGGCTTAAAGAATGCCCCTATAGTATTCTCCAGGATCATGATAGCAACATATTTTTAGGGACCTAACCCCTCACGTAGGTAGAATAATATATTTCCATGTAATAAAGGTCAATATTAATAAGTCCTAGAAATAAGGAAGAATAAGTATAA
Organism: Picea glauca; assembly: GCA_000966675.3. NCBI lineage: Eukaryota > Viridiplantae > Streptophyta > Pinopsida > Pinales > Pinaceae > Picea > Picea glauca. The sequence goes on along the minus strand of JZKD02S2232768.1, from coordinate 391,251 downwards.
TGTAAGAAGACCTAATATAAGTTTATGCTTCTAGAAGGATCTTCCTCTAGATGGTTACTTTGATAGACTTATTTAGTATAAATAGGAGTCGAGGGTATGATAACTTTTGTCTTGGATATTATTGTAATAGATCTTTGCTCTCCTAGAGGTTGTCCCCTCGAAGAGGAAAGTGAACATTTCTCTCAGTAATAAAAGTTCTCTTTCTGGTGTTATTTTGGTATCATTTTGGTATTATTATGGTGTTGTTTTGGTTATATTGATGTTCATCTTCCATTTCTAGCTATTTATTTATGTTCTGCATAATTTTTGTATATGGAATATTACAAGTGCTATTAGAGAACCCTCCTTGACAGAAAATTGTGGGTTAATTTTTTTTTAGGGTAGAGATGTATTCCAACATCTTTAAGCTATAGTGATATGTTGTTATGTGCATAAACCTGCGGTCAGGGATTCATACACACAGGAAATACAAGTGGTACTTAAGCACACATTTTTTGGTCACCCTTGTAACCCCTTTTGGTACCCCTTTGAGTGGTAGCGCATCAGATAACACCTATATATGGATCGTCCTAGATCTCTTGAAGTTATCCATAGATAAACTGATCGACTACCTGACTTCTATAGTTCCACTGAAAACAACACTCAGGAAGATACTCTTTAGTACTTGGGTAGTCAGGTAGTACGGTTAAGGGCATGGTATAGCCTCCTTAATTGGTGCCTTGAGATATTGGGCCGAGTACTACTATTGGACCCCACATGTATATCATAGAGCTATAGCAGAGGGAAAACCCTTTTATGTAGAACCCTTGACTACCTAACCCTTCGGACAGAAACAAAAACAAAATATACAAGATCTATTGTAGCACAACTATATCTCCTGCATTCGAGTTGCAAAATTACTACACATTTCTTCCTGTTAATCATTTGGGCATTTCATCACTGCAATATTCTACAGATCAGAGTATCACTCCGCATAAGTAAAAAAAAAATAAAAATTGGATACTGTTGGCACCATTATTTGAGACCTATTCCATTTGATTTCTCTCTTCTCCCTTATTGCAATCATACCTATCATTTTTCAGCATTTTTTTTTTTGGACCCGACCCCCTTCCAACACCCTTATTTGGGCTTTACACCATTGGATTCAACTCGTTGCCTTAATTTTTGTGATACACTTCACCCATAACCCATTTTATGTGTGGTCCCACCCACCCCTTTTCGTGATCCCTCGTCCTCATGTCCCATACCTGTAGCCAAGACTTGGAAGATCGCTTCACTACCTTGCACTCTAATTTCATAGAAATCCAACAAGAAGTGCGACAAATCAATGCCAATATTTCCACCATCAATCAAAAGATTCATTCCTCCATTGCCGCATCAATTCTGGAACTCAAACAAGAGCTCAAACAATACATTACTACCCAGCTTGAATCTGTCGCTACGACGATTTGTGCCAAGCTGCATATCCCTATAGATCTTCCCTTATATGACCCACCTTTCCATACCGAAGGTGAAACTTCCTCTCATTCCTATAATTTTTAGCCCCATCACTTTCAACATGACCTACGCCTTCTGCGTGTGGATGTGACTAAATTTCATGGATCGTATCCCACTGGTTGGGTAACTCAAATGGAACATTATTTCTCTTTGTATGGCATTATGAAGGAGTTGGCCAAACTCTGGTATGGTGTTCTCCATCTAGATCAAGAACATTGGCAATGGTGGCAATGGAGAAAAAATGCCCGCCAAGGGTATGTGGCTTGGACACACTTATGGCAAAGATTTATGACTGCTTTGACACTGACACCAACCATTTAAGAAGTTTGACAAATTTGAAACAATATGACACATTGGAAGACTTTATAGCTACTTTTGAGTGACTGGATTTTCGTACAGAGGGCATGTCTGATGATTTTTTCTGAGAATGTTTTATCAGTGGCCTCAATGATGAAATTCGTGCTCATGTCCTCATGGATCAAACTCAAAGTTGGCTGGATGCTACTAAATGAGCTAAGGAAGAACAATCAATTGTCTCTTCTCAAAACCGTAAACCCTCCTTTATTCCTCGCACTAAACCAATAACTCCCACTCCGACTTCTAATCAACTAAAGATCCAAAAATTGACCAGGGCCAAAATGGATGAACACCAACTCAAAGGCCCTTGTTGTAATTGTGATGACAAATATTTTCTGGGACACAAGTGTAAGGAACAAAATATTTTTATGGCCATATTGGAGGATTTTTCGGAAGAGGATGTTGAGGCTCCCCTTGTGTCTGTGTCACCTTAACACACTGACATAACCCCTCCCTCAGACCCTCCCAAAGTAGAAAGAGTCATTTCCCTAAATTCTCTCACTAGCTTCTCTGCTCCCCAAACCCTTAAGCTAATTGGTTACATCAAGCATAGGAAGGTCATCGTTCTTGTTGATAGTGGAAGCACCCATAATTTTATTCATCGTCGCATTGCCAAAGAAACTAATTGCTATATCCATGCAGTCAATAATTTCCAAATCATAATTGCTAATGGTGGGTCCATTAAATGTGGAGGGTGTTGTGAAAATGTGCGTCTCCAAATTGGTGAATACCATATGAAATATCATATGTTTGCTATCGACATGGGCAGTTGTGACATTGTGTTGGGTGTAGAATGGATAAAGAATTTGGGTCCCATTCTCATGGATTTTAAGGAATTAACCATGGAATTTGACCAGGAGGGCCAAAAATATAATTTCTAATGTATCACCGCTATTTCCTTGGATATTATTAGTTCCCATCGCATGGAAAATATGCTAAAAAAGGTCATTTTGGAATTATTTCCCAACTCCATGCCATACAAGCCACTAAGACACCCTCTGTGTCACATGACCTCCAATCCATCCTCTCTAAACATCAAGTGGTTTTTTCCACTCCCCAGGGACACCCTCCTTTCCATGGTGTTCATGATCATTCCATTCCCCTTGTATCAGGAAGTATTCCTCCCAATATCAGTCTCTATCGTCTCCCATTTTCCCCAAAAAATGAAATTGAGAAAATGGTTCAAGAATTGCTCAACACATGTGTTATCTGCACTAGTACGAGCCCTTACTCTTCTCCTGTGGTCACGGTCCTTAAGAAATAAGGTTCTTGGCACATGTGTCCTGACTTCTGTGCCCTCAACAAACTCAACAGTAAAGACAAATTTCCCATTCCTGTCATTGATGACCTCTTGGATGAATTGAGTGGTTCCCAATTCTTTACTAAACTTGATCTTCGTTTGGGCTACCACCAGATCCATATGTGGTAAATCGAGTAACTAAAAGTTCCTATCCCTATTTATTAATGATTAATGAATGAGCAACTTCATTCCAGAGATCACATTTTAAGAGGTAGACATTCCTAAGACTTCCTTTAGAACTCATGAGGGCCACTATGATTTTTTGGTCATGCCCTTTGTCTTGTGTAATTCTCCCTCCACTTTCCAAAGACTCATGAATCATGTATTCCATCCTTTTCTCCATCATTTTATGTTAGTTTTCTTTGATGATATCCTCATCTATAGAAAAAACTAAACAGACCATCTTTCTCATGTGGATCAAGTTCTCCATGTACTCTCTCAGCACCAATGTTTCCTCAAACAATCTAAATGTGATTTTGGTGCCTCGGAAGTTGAGTACTTGGGTCATCTTGTGGGAAAGTCCAATGTCAGGGTGGATCCTAAAAATATTGAAGCTATGCAAGATTGTCCTCACCCAATGACTCTCAAAAGCTTGTAGGGATTTCTAGGTTTAACAGGTTATTATCGCAAGTTTATTAGGAATTATGGAAAGATTGCGACACCTCTCACTGCACTCCTTAAAAATAATTCTTTCACTTGGACTCCAACAACTGCTCATGCTTTTCAAACCTTGAAGATGTCCATGTGCACCACTCCAGTCTTGGCCCTCCCTGATTTCACAAAGACCTTTGTCCTGGATTGTGATGCTTCCGGGAAAGGAATTGGCACCGTCCTTATGCAAGAGGGTTGACCTTTGGCCTTTACCAGCAAACAATTGTCTGAGATAAATTTGGTCAAATAAATATATGAAAAGGAGATGTTTTCTATTCTACATGCCATGGATATTTGGCACCCTTATATTTTGGCGAAACACTTCCAAATTAAGACAGATCATCAAATCCTTAAGTATTTTCTAGAACAACACCTTTCCTCCCCCAAGAAACAAAAATGGGTGACTAAGCTCTTTGGATATGATTATGAGATCATTTACAAGAAAGGAAAATACAATGTGGTTTCTCATGCACTTCTCTGAAAATATGAAGATGAAGGGTCCCTTTTTTCTCTCTCCTTCATTGTACTAGATTGGCTCCAAGCTGTTCACCAGGAATGTCTACATGACCCAAAAAGTTTGCATATGATACAACAATTTCAGTCCAATTCTCCAATTTCCCCAGGGTACTCTTGGCTCAACGAGGAGCTTTAATACAAATACCATTTGTATTTAAGTAAATAGTCAAAACATAAATCCATGGTACTTTCTAAGCTTCATGCTACACCCACAGCTGGGCACTCCGGGTTTACCAAAACCTATGACCGGGTCAAACGTTCTTTTTTTTGGGATGGTATGAAACACAACGTTGGTAATTTTGTGGCTGAATGTGATGTGTGTCAATGCAACAAGGGTGAAACAGTCAAATCTCTGAGCACACTAAAATCGCTTCCGATTCCACCTGCTATTGGGCGGGATATCTCTATGGATTTTATTGTAGGCTTACCTAAATCAGACAATAAATCGATCATTATGGTGGTATTTGATCGTCTTTCCAAGTATGCTCATTTATGTTCTCTTCAACAACCATTTAAAACATCCACTGTGGCTCAACTTTTCATGGATCATGTCTTCAAGCTTCATGGCATGCCACATTCTATTGTTTCTGATCGCGACCCAACTTTCACCAGCAATTTTTGGCAAGAAATGTTCAAACTACAAGGAACCTAATTGCATTTCAACACATATTATCATCCCCAGACTGGTGGTCAAATTGAAGTTGTTAAAAAATGTTTGGAAACATATTTGAGGTGTTTTGCATCAGAAAGGAAACATTAGTGGGCTCAATGGTTACCACTAGCTGAATGGTGGTACAACACTTTGTACCATACATCTACCCACACAACTCCTTTTGAAGCGGTGTATGGAAAAGAGCCACCTTGATTTATCTTGTATTTTCAAGGTGTCTCGAAGGTCCAGGCAGTTGAACAAATGCTTATAGTTTGAGAGGCTATTCTCCGTACCCTCAAAGAGAATTTGGTCATGGACCAGGATCACATGAAGAAACAAGCAGATCAAGGTCGCTTTGAACGTCGATTTTCCGAAGGGGATCAAGTGTTTCTTCGACTGCAACATTACGATCAAAATTCCCTCAAGGCTGACCATTGTTAGAAACTGGCACCCAAATTGTATGGTACTTATATGGTTCTCAAGCGTGTCGGACAGGTGGCCTATCAGTTAGATTTTCCCAGTCAGTCTAAGCTCCATTGTTTTATCAATGTTTCCTTCTTAAAGAAGGTGATTGGAACTATGTTCCAAACCCAAACCACCCTTCCCGAGTTAGACGAAGAAGGCTCCATTTGGATACAACCACAAATTTTTTTGGACTAGAGTGATTGTCGTCTGCATCAACACACCATCAAGGAAGTGTTAGTCCAGTGGAAAGATACAACTCCACAAGATGCTACTTGGGAACCAACTACCATTCTGCAGCAATTTCCCCATCTCAAGCCTTGAGGACAAGGCTATTTTTAAGGGGGAGGGAATGTTAGGGACCTAACCCCTCACATAGGTAGAATAATATATTTCCATGTAATAAAGCTCAATATTAATAAGACCAATAAATATGGAATAATAAGTCCAATGTAAGAAGACCTAATAGAAGTTTCCGCTTCTAGAAGGATCTTCCTCTAGATGGTTATTTTGATAGACATATTTAGTATAAATAGGATTCAAGGGTATGATAACTTTTTTCTTGGATATTATTGTAATAGAGCTATGCTCTACTGGAGGTTGAGGTTGCCCCCTCGAAGAGGAAAGTGAACATTTCTCTCAGTATTCAAAGTGCTCTTTCTGGTGTTATTATGGTATCATTTTGTTATTATTGTGGTGTTGTTATGGTTATATTGTTGTTCATATACCATTTATAGCTATTTATTTATGTTCTACATAATTTTTATATCTGGAATATTACACATTTCGAGAGTTCATCCACAAGTTTGTAGAGTTCAACATAAATGATTGGACCCTATACAACTTACTAAAGGAGCATGTAGGGATACTCCGATTAATGTTTGACAAATGTCAGGAATTGTAGATATCTATGAACCTAAGGGAGTCGATCTTATGCCTACCACCTGACAATCTTTTAGGGCACATTATATGTCATGAAGGAGTCCTGGTAGACCCAACTAAAGTTGCAGTCATCTTGAATATGCCGCCACCTACAAGTGTTAAACAGTTGCGCTCGACACTGGGACATACATGATATTACCATACATTCATCAGAAGATATGCATGTATCACCGCACCTCTAGAAAAATTGTTGAATAAGTCAAAAATATTTCGGTGGAAACCTAAATGTGATAAGGAATTCGACATCCTCAAAGAAAAAAAAAGTACTGCACCCATCGTGATATTCCCCAATTGGTAAATTGAATTCCATGTACATGTGGATGCATCAGGAATCTCCTTGGGAACCATATTGGCGCAAATAGGGGAAGGGAATATGGACCACGCTATCTATTTTTCTAGAAGAAATATTTTTCAAGCCAAACACAACTACAAAACCACCAAAAGGGAAGGTCTAGCTATGATTTATGCATTACAAAAGTTTAGACACTATTTGTTAGGCTCTCATTTCAAGTTTTTTATTGACCACTCTTTGTTGAAGTACCTAGTCGATAAAATAGTCCCTGAAGGAAGGATTTGCAGGTGACTACTTCTCTTTCAGGAGTTTTCATTCAAAGTAATTGTCAAACTTGGAAGAGGTAATGTACGTACATATCACCTATCTAGATTCGAATCAGGGGAAAGTGGTGGAGCAGTGTATGATCATCTCCCAGATGCAGACCTATTCCTAATTGAGGGCATCCCAAATTATCTTGAATACATTGTTGTCTTTCTCATTACAAGGACCTTCCCAAAAAACTACTCTGAAACCCAGAAACGACACATGGTGTTCCGAGTAGTAGACTACCAACTGATTGCGGGACAAATTTATAAGTTGGGACTAGATAGCATCCTCAGGAGGTGTTTCTTAAGTCATGAAAGGCAAGATATCATGTGGGAATGCCACAGTGGAGTTGCAGGAGGCCATGTTAGAGGTAAAGCTACCACACAGAAGGTACATCAAGCTAGATTTTGGTGGGAAACATTATTCAAAGATGCTAAAGCTTATGCTATATCTTCTGACACCTTCCAAAGAGTAGGGAATACATCATGTAGAGATGAATTACCCCTTCTTCTAGTTAGAGAACTTTAGGCATTTGAGAAGTGGGTTGTTGACTTTATTGGACCAATTAACCCATCGGATAAGCATTCAAAGGCCAAATATATCATCACCGCAACATATTACCTCAAGTGATGGGTGAAAGAAGAGGAAGTTCAAGATTCTTCAACAGATACAACTAGCAGATTCATATTTGAAAATGTCATTACTTGGTTTGTATGTATTAGAAGCTTGACCAATGATCAAGGTAGTCACTTTATCAACAACACAATAGAAACATTGATGAAAAAATTCCTTATACAAAACCATAATAGAAATCCCTATCATCCACAAGATAATGGTATAGTGGAGGGATTCAAAAAGATTCGGGAAAGAGGACTGACAAAAGTATGTTGCACAAACATGAAAGACTAGGATGATAGAGTTCCAACAGTCTTCTGGGCTTATAGGACTACCACAAAGAAGTTACACAGGTATACCCCATTTCAGTTAGTTTACGAGAAGGAATTTGTTGTACTTTCATAATTTATAAACCCTAGTCTCTATATAGCACATGATACACATATGACATATGATGAATCAATTGTGCAAAGAATTGTAGAATTGCAAGAACTTGAGAAAGCGAGATTCTTAGGAGATTTTCATCAATCAGTTGAGAAAGATAGACATAAATCTTGGCATGACAAGCACACTAATTCCAAAATATTTTCACAAGGGGATAAGGAACTACTCTATGACAACCGATATCAAAAACATCTAGGCAAGTTGCACATGCACTGGTTATGTCCATTCATAGTTTCTAAAATCTGATAGTCTAGTGCAGTCAAGATGGCGCAATTGGATGGTATCCTTTGGCCAGGTTGGGTGAATGGTGCATGCCTGAAGCTCTATATTTATCATGTTTGAACAAAATCATTGTTTCTCCAATCCCATGGATCTTGTACAATCGTTATATTTTTCTTGTTTACTGTAATTTCTTTAATACATGTAATAACATTGGAGTGTGCTTAGTGGCGCCATGACATATGTTTTTTTTTCAGTCTAATTGTTGGTTCTTTGCAGAAAGGGTTACTCAACAGTACATGGTCAGATGAGTCACTACTCCATTGAATGATCTAATTAAAGATGACAAAGACCCTCATTGTGGTTCGGGGGGAGGGGGGGGGTGGTGAATCCAAACTGTACCACATCCTAAGTGTCATTCATGTCATTTCCAATCATACCCTTTATGGTAACTACAATAAATTGTCAGAACACTCTATCAAGCCATAAAAGTGCAATACAAGTGGATGTCATCAATATTCCCGTCGGGATTCTCAATCATTAAAATGATAATTCCCTCACATCGACCATGTTTATTTCATTCCATTAATTAAATCTAGCATCGCTTCAGGGATTTTACCCCATTATTAGTCCCGTTGGATGTTTGAGCCATAGGTTGCATCGTTTTCCTAATTACGAGTGTCTTTATGACCGACTACTGGTCTCTCCAACTATCCCATCTATAAGACCTCGTGAGCCCAGTGTGAGAGGTAGAATTTTTATTTATCTACCCTTTGTTCTCGAGATCTCTACACCCTGGCTCACTCTGAGAATTCCTCCACTCCCTAGTCGCATCCTCGACCCACAATTTACTTTTTTTACGAGTGATCCAGAGTCAAGATGCTAAGAATAGCTAGAGGACAAAGTTCAACTCCAAGAGAGTTAATTCCAAATGAACCATGTGATCTCGAGATTGAGTTAATGGGCAATGTCAAGGGGAAGGCCAGGCAAGAAAACCTCCTCGAACTCGACCTGACTGATCCAAAATTATTCCCTCAAATGAACATTGTTGTTTTTTGGAACTTGGCTACAGACTCAATGACGAACATTAATTTTTTCCCCAAACCTAACTTCATCAATTTGTTCAACTCAAAAATTATGAACCTCATATATCTACTGGTGTTTAGGACCACTGGTGAGGTTGTGCATTGCACAAAGTTTCTGATCAATAGAGTGCACAATAAGATCTTATGGCTCAACGGGAGATACCCAATCCATGCATAAGTCATCAAGAAACTCACAGGATTGTCCGTAGAGGGTGAGGACATGTCCAAAGGATTCCAAGGATGGAGAAAGAATGGTAAAAATAAGGGCGAGGTCATCTTATATGAGAAGTTCCACACCTAGCAGGGAAGGCACAGAAAAATGTTTGAGCCTATTATTCTAGAAATGGCGAGGACCACATGCTATGTCATCGCTAGTAAGGTCATGCGCTCATACGACAAGGGTGAATTCCTTTTGGACGTTCTATCAGTAGTGGAATTTTGTGCAAATGGAGCGGTTTTCAACTAGTGTAGCTACCTATTAGAAGAACTCCTCAATGCTTTTAAGGACTTTCAGGAGAAAGGGGGAAGCTTTACCTATGGATACCTACTTCTCTCTTTTGTAATGTGGAAGTGGCATCCACACATAGGAAGATAGTTTCAACCTCCAGAAATGGGGTGCTTTGCAAAAATGTTTGAACCTTGGCATGCAAGGCTAGATTCTGAGAACATGGAGTTCAATAACACTGCATTCCTAAAGTGGTATAACTAACTTATAGACGCAAGTCAGAGGTTGCACATACCACATGAACTATTGAGTCTGAACACAAGAACTATAACTTTCATATTGAATCGCCACCATACCTTTTGCTGGCTGAGGTATGAAAATCTCGATGACTTCCACACAAGGTCGTTACCTTTTTAATTTGAAGAAGACGCATTCAAAAAATAAGTTATGTCAAGGACCAAAGTTAAGTGTAACCCTTGCAAGTTAGGTATGCAATACCTCTTTCCAATAGAGTTGTTGAAGAAAAAGGGGTAGGATGAATAGGCGTGGTCGAGTTCCGACACAATAGAGAAGCAACGAAAGGCTCCAATGCTGACAGACTCAAAAGAATAGGAAGAGAAACCACTGCAGTGGAAAAAAATGAATTTTCCTCGATTTCCATAGATTCTATAATATGTGGTATTATCAGGTAAGGATGTAAACAAGATCCTATTTGTTGCATTCCTATGATAAATCCTAGTGGAAAAGGCTTGAACAAGTGTTTACTCTACAAAATTCATAAACCCAAAACCAATATCCACGACCTTACCACACACAAGGGAATCCACTTGTGTTTCCCATACTATGATTGATATTACAGATGACCCTGAACCGAACTTTATCACATACTCAACTCTCATTTTTGAGCAAGCCTCACCACCACCACCAAAAGATACCATATTTCCCCCACATACCACTTTGTTGGAACCCATGCAAACGGATATCCCAAAAACATTTGAGAACCTTGAAGATCCCATCACATTGAGTACCGTAGCCTCGAGTTAACCAATCACTTAGTCTATACCCATATGAGTTACTCTTCCCTCAATGGAGAGCCAAAAACCAGAAATCCCAACACTCATCCTAGTCACAGAAGTACCGGTCTTGATTCCCTAATGTCCACTCCAAAATTTCATCGTTGAGGTTTCAATGATCTGAAGTGCCACTCCATAATTTACACTACCGATAGACACTGGAATGCATTTGATTCAAGAATAAAAACAAACTCAGTCAGAACAAAGAATGACATCATTGAAACAGAAACTAGAGCCAATACTCTAGGATCCACAACAATGCTCAGAACTACTACAACTTTGTCTTGGAAAGATGAAGGTTCTCCCCCTACATCGAATGTCTTTGAATATTATACTCGCACAATAATTGAGAGGTCCATATACATGGGAAGAAGAAGTGGAGAACCCATCATAACACTCCATGGCTAGCAGGATGCCACTTCAAACTAGATTCCCCTTAGACATTGTTAACATTGAGTAAAGTGTTGGGATGAAAAACAATCTACAAAGGTAACCTACAAACCAACTTTAATACTGGAAAATAGCCTTTCCAATCTAGAAAGGGTTCTCTCTAAGACTTTATCTCTGATAGATAGGTTACTTTTCTTGATGGCTAGATTTTAAAGTTGAAGGTAAATCTTAGCAGGACTATTGACAAAAGATAATGTTTCTAGGGCTATGGAGTCAACCCACAAAGAAACAATTCTTGGTAGGTAGAATTCCTCAAAGTAAAAAATGATAAACAAGGTGATGAACTTTCGTATTTAATTTGATTATGTAGGGTGAAAGAAGAAAAGAAACATAAAACAAAATCAAAGCACCACAATGGATGAATTTTTATCTCATAAGGAGAGGTACAAACTTTAGTGCATCACCATTAGAATATTTTTCTTAAGGAACTGAGGACTTCTACATTTGTATTTCTTTAGATTCAAAAAATTACACAGAGGATCAAAATATCTATACTTTTTCCCGCGTGCCCCCCTTTTTTACATCAAAATAGTCCCTATATATAGAAAGTAAAGTTACAATAAGTTGATAGGAATTAAACTACTATCTCCTAAAGCTGTGGGTCTGGTTGTTTTCAAAGAGAACAACAACCTTTACAAAAATAGTCAAAAATAGGAAAGTCGATCTAGCAATCACAAAATATCCGGGATGTTGGTTACAATCATAAATTATTTAGGAAAATCACAAACATACAGTTGTGATGAAACATTATGTGTATTGCTAGAAAACATTGTCAACACTGCACAGTAGATTATGGATTCAGCTGCGCAATTGCTCGCAACTAAATCTGTGTAGTGATTTCACATGGTAGATCTTCATGAGGAGGTTGTGCATATGAATCCAATTGGCTGTAGAGAATGGGATCATCCAATTTGTCTGTAGCTTCTTTTTTCAAAGTCACCTGCAGTTGTAAGGCCCTATTTGTCCTTCTCAATGACAAGAGTTTTCTTTTCAAATTCTTCATCTGTCTCAACAAAGCCCCATTTTTTTTCAATTTTATTTGAGCGTCGTAGAGAGATGTGCATTTATTATCAATAGTTGGTCTTCATTCTTTGAAATTTCCCGTGATTCTCTCCTCTTACATCCTCGTTTCCTCCCTAAGCTCAATGATTACATATTGGGACTCTCTGAGCTGCTTTTTAAGCCAATTTATACTATTTTCTCTTGATGTTTGTGAGGTAGGAGATAAATAACCCAATTGACTTTGTGATGCTGGTGTTTCAATAATTTTTTCTGCTAGCTTCCTTCACAATTCTCTATATTCTTGATAAAATTCGGCTATGACGTGTTGATCTTTCTTTAGTTGTTGTTTAACTTCCTGAGTATTTGCATTTTCCTCACCTAATTCCCCCTTCTTCTCATGAATTACCTGGTTTGCACATTCAACAAGCTCTAGCTGAACTGTGGGTATGGGAAATCTCCTGGTAGAGGACTTCATGTGCGGTTTACTGGTAGCTTGGGTCTCCTCAGTTTTATTAGTACATATTGACCTGCTTCTCTTCTGGGATGTTGGTTGACTAAATGACAAGTCTTCGATTTATTTACCTTTTCTCCTTTCAGTAAGATCTCCCTGTATCGTCTCTGAACTATGAAGTGTTCATTTCTCAACAGATATAGGAACTTCTCCTTTAGGGTGTCTAGGAATGTTAGCCGAAATCATAAAATAATTCCAATCCTTGTTCAAATTTCTCAGCTCTTCAACCACCAACATATTAATTAATGAAAAAATAAATAAGTTGTTCCCTGATTGATCAACTTTGGCCTAGACATTGTCTTCCATCCTTCCCAGGCTTCGATACAAGAAGAAAGGTAAGTTTAACAGGTTTTTCCCTGCGAAATGCATCAATAACCTGATGTGGTATGGATGTACCTTATCGAATCTTCCTTCACAGATGAAGTATTTCCCAATTCTCTTCAAACGATTCTGAAAAGGCTCCAAGAGATACTCGCTTCGAATGATGGCTCCAATTTTTCGATTTCGATATTTAGGCTTGATGAAAACCATATAAAATGAAATTTATAAAGGCATACCTTTAAGCCATTTTTATCCCTGTAGAGGGATCTCCATCGCAGCTTCCATAGTTTCCTCTGTCACTTGGAAAGTGATTCCCACAATTGTCTCACTTACACCAATAAAATTGAGGGTGAACTGCTCAGTTAGCTACACATTATATCCTTGAATCCTTTCATAGAAACACATACAATTGGCTTGTTCAAAAGACACCCTGATCAGCGGGGCTGCATTTATTATATTTACGTCCTGAGGTTCAAATGTCACAACCTTGCCACTTGCATTCTTTCTTTTTCTTCGGGAAGTTTCCATGGCATTGGTATATGTTAATTTCAAGTGTGCAACAATAAATTCTAATTCCCTCTCTGCGCAGTGAATAAGAATGATGAACTTTGAAGAAGGTAGAAGAAAAGGTAGCAACATGAATCTTTGCGCAACAAACAGATCAGTAGCAGAAAAACTGGCGCAATGAGAAATTTTGCGCATCAATAAAGTGTGACGGAAAAAAATTGATGCAATGGAAAAATCAGTGCGGAAACAAACAACAATGGAATACTTGACGTGACAACAAAAAACAATGGAAGACTTGGCGTGAAAACAAAGTCTCAGTGAAACAATAGGTAATTCAGAAGGAAGAAGGATCACTGTGAGAAGAAACAACTCATTCCAAAAAGCTAGTTTGCAACGCTGCAAGAAAAATTTGGAACAATGGCTGAAAAAAATGTAAGAGACACAACAAAATCAAAATATATGGCTTATGTGACGACTAAAAACAAATAGTTTTTATGCAGTGAAGGGATTTAAATCTTGCTGAAAAAACTATGGAAGATGCACATATTATGAAAGTGATGGAGATGCATGAAGGGTGACCAATATTTATGCTTGAATGGATAAGGAATGAAATCAGGGAAAAGGATGGTAAATCCATAGCGACGATAAGTTCAAAAGAAGGTTAAAGATTTACGTAGTGAACTCGTGCAGTGGGTACACTTTGAAGTGCGCAAGGTACAAACGATAGGAGTGCCATGATAGTTCACTTTTCTGAATTCATGATTAGGTAATGATTCTCATAATATCTTTTGACATGACCTTTATCCTAACCACTTGACTCAACTTTGGTACCTAAATTCCCCTTTTTTGACATGACTCGATATTTTAGAAGATAAACCCTTACAATTCAAACATGACTAATCCTTAAAACCTTTTCTCAAGTTTTATTCAAAGTCCTTACTCGATTTTTCAAACCATCCCTAAGTTTTCTCACTGACTTCATAAAATTTGACACACCAGCTGAAACTTATTTTAGGAAAACTTTAGTTTTTCAAATAACTGAAACATGACTCTAAAAAATTGAATGAACCTATGACTCTAACTGTAAAAAACATGGTTCCGACAGATGGCTCCAATGGGGATTCTATCCTCCCATGGAGGTAGTAAGGAACAATAGATGAAGTGCCTGACCATTGGGATTTATTTGACTCAAAATTCTAAACTGACAAAATAAACTCACTTACAAAACTTTCTTGACACAACTTTGACAAAACTTAACATAAAATTAGGGCCTTCACTTCGGGCTTCAATTTTTTGTTGATTATTGATTCGAAATTCTTCATCTGAAAATAAAATGGTTATTTACAATTAGAGGATTTTTAAACAAAATAATCTTTGAGAAACCTCCCATTTACAGGTTCCCCACCAATAAGATCTCCATTAAGCTCCTGCAACAAATAGGCATTGTTCCCATGGTACGCAACAATATTGAATGGTCATATCCATAGATGATCAAACTTCCCATGTTTCCCTTTTTCTTCATTCCTTTCATCCCACTTCAGTACCAAGTCATTCACCTTGAAATCATCTTGCTTAGTGTGTCTATCAAAATATATTTTCATTTTATGCTAGTGCAACTGTGATTTATTGAAGACCTATTCTCTCATTTGTTGTATATGGATTAATTGTCTTATTCTCCTTAAAGAATCATTGGGTTCAACTTATTTTTATTGCATCAGTCTCATCACTAGCATTCCTAATGAGGTAGGAAAAACTTCCTGTGAACCATATACGATCTGTAAAAGAAATGTGGAAATAGACCTTTTAGTGGTAATTTTGTTAGCCCATAGCGCATATATCAGCTTTTTGTGCCAAACATTTTTGTTCTCCTGCAGAATATTCTTAATAATCTTGGTCAATATTTTATTAGATGAATCATCCAACCCATTACCGCGTGGGTAATAAGCAGTGGAATGACCAAGAGTTATATTATAGTCACTGCATAATTTCTCCATTTTCTTGGATTTGAATGTCGATGCATTATCAGTGATGATCTTGAACGGACAACCAATTATAGACAAAATATTACTTTCTAAAAATTGAATGATGACAGTATCAATGAATTGCGTTATCGAGATTGCTTCGATCCATTTGGTGAAGTATTTTGTGGCTGTCAAAATCCACCTATGCTAAGAAAAGGATGGCAGATGAATTTACCCTATGAAATCAAGACCCCATTACATGAAAAATGCTTCAACAGAGATAGGATTTAAAGGTAGAGGATGACAATTTTTTTTTCCATCAAATATCTAACATTCATGGCAGCTGAAAATCTCCTTATATACATCGGAAAAAATATGGGGCCAGTAAAACCTTGCCCTCAGTATTTTGTGCACAATAGTCTTCCAATAATGATCTCCCCCACAATCACCTTTATGAAACTCTTTGATATTCTTTTTAATTTATTATTCTAGTAGACAACTTAATAAAATTCCATTTGGCTCTTTCTAGTACACATAATGGTCCAGAATGCAAAACCTTGCTACTTTCAACTTCGAAAATATATCTTTGGTTTTGCTCAAACTGGGAGGATCTTGAAAATTTCTTAATACATAAACAATATCAATGTACCAAGGAGAATAAAGTAACCTTTGGGATATCTTTGGAACTATTTCTTGTTCTGAATTTTTTGATAAATCAACAATAAAATTAATTCCCAAAACATCACAATTTTCCTGTGCATTTAATTTTGCAAGCCCTCGACCCTTAATCAGATTTGTAGGTTTTATTTCAACATCATATTCCAACATTAATGCTATCCATTTTCCCCTTCTGCCCTTAGTATCAGTCTGGGTCAAAATATATTTTACAGAATTGCTTAGTACATAAGCAATGACATGGGAATGCAAGATATAAGTTCCAAATTATTTAAGATATTTCACCAAGGCAAATTCTTATTTTTCCATGATGTCATACCTTAGTGTGGAATCTCTCAATATACTTCTATAATAAGCTATAGGCATTTCAAAGTTCTGATCATATTTTTGCAACAAAACACCAGCAATGGTGTGTTCCGAGGAAAAAGAAAACAAAAAAAAATCTTTTGTAAAATCTGGAATGGCTAACACTGGAGCTTTGGTCAGCTCCACTTTAATATCTTCAAAATACTTCCTAGATTCAAGATTCCATTTTATTTCATTTCCTTTCCTAATCATATTTGTGATATAGCTTATGATCTTAGCCAAGTTAGGAATAAACCTTCTCAAAAAAATCACTTTTCCTAGGAAAGATTGTACCTCTTTATTGCTCCTGGGAGTGTCGATCTTCAGAATTGCTTCCACTATGATGGGGTATATTTTAATCCCTTCCTTTGAAATGATGTTTCCAAGCATTTTTCCTTCTTTCATTCCAAAGTTGGACATTTTCAGATTCAATGAGATGCCAAAATTTCTACATTTCTCAAAAACCCTTCTTAGACGTTTGAGATGTTGATCATCGGAGTCTGAAAATACAGTGATATCATACAAGTAAATAAAAATAAACTTATCATTTTCATCAACAAATTCTATGTCCATAGCACTTTGGAAATTCTCTCTAGCATTCATAAGCCCAAAAGGAATTTTTGCATACATGAAAGTGCCACAAGGTGTTGTAAAAGCTGTATTTTCTTGGTCATATGGATGTACCATAATCTGGTTGTAACCAGAAAATCCATCAAGCATTGATATCTTCTGAGATCACAACACTTTCTGCAAAATATAATCCATGTTAGGAAGTGGATAATTGTCTTTGATAGACACCCTATTTAGATTACGAAAATCTACACATAATCTTATCTCACTGCTTTTCTTCCTGACAGGCACTAGGTTAGCCGCCCATTTGGAAAATCTTAAGGACACAATAATTTTAGCATCAAACAGTTTCCTTACCTCCTTTTCAATCAATGGAAACAACAAAGGTTTTATTCTTCTCAACTTATGCTTGAATGGTTTATGATCATCCTTGATGGGAATTACGTGTTGAATTACATTAGTATCATAGACCTCCAAATATTCATAACTCCATGCAAAGACATCAGGGAAATCCTTCATAAGACTGATATACCTATTTTTAATTTCTAGACTGACCATTTTTTATAGTTTTATGATATTGGGATCCTCCTGAGTCCCAATCTTGCAATCTTCTATATCCTCATCATTTGCAATGATTTTAGGATTTATGGCTACATCGTTGTTGTCAAAAATCTTCTCCAATGGGACCAAGCCTTTAGGAATAATGTTATTTTTAAGCTTAATTATATCTCTTCCAGCAATCTGATTTTGAAAAAGGTCATCATTGTTGAAAACATATGCATCTTCATTCTCTTCACAAAAGCACTCATCATCAATATATAAATTAGCAAATTCATCACTCATATGAAGGAATCTTTCAATCTATTTGTCATATTCAAATATTTGCCAATATTTAATGTTATCAGGGACTGTTGGCCTATGCTTGACCTCAATTTCATATGTTTTATTAGGAAATATTGGAATTTTGAAAACCGAAGATGAACTAGCCAAAGCATCTGCAATTTGATTCCCCCCCTAGGAATGACTAATAAATTGTATTATGAAAAATCTTCAAGAAGATCAATCACTAAACTCCTATATGCTCTCAATATAGGATGTTTGGACTGATATATACCCTTTATCTGGCTGATAACAAGCTCAAAATATCCATGAACAACTATCTTCCTAGCACCCAACTCTTTTAAAGTTTTCAATCCCAAAACTAGGGCATCATATTCGGCCATATTATTGGTACAATCAAAAGAAATCTTATAAGAAAAAAGTTTTGTACCTATCTTGGGAGGATTAATCCACACACCAGCTGCTACTCCTTCCCTGCTAGCAGCTCCATTAAAGATCATATTCCACATTTCATCTTTTGCACTGTTTTGATGATTTGTAATCTCCTCTTCTTGATGATCAATTTTGGATTTAATAGCTATGACAGTTGTTGGTTTCTCTTCTTCAAAAATCAAGTCATTATATAAAATAGAGGAACCAACCTCAGTATCGAAAGAGTAAATGGCATGATTATTTGGTTGAGTTTTTTTACTCACCATGTACTTGAGCAGTACTTCTCTGTACAACCTCCTTTCTTGGCCAAGCAAAGGGATAGTAGCATATGACATATCCATTTGCAAAGTTACCTTTAACTTTGCAGCCCAAGATATGGATAACAACATGCCAAATTTAGGAGGGATGTCAACAACCACCACATCCATGGTCAGATTATTTGAGGGAATTTGAGATAATGATACAACTAGGTCTTTGATTAAACCCAAACATTTCACCTTCCCAAGGTTGTCATGGACAAGTTGGGAATATCAAGTCCCAACTTGTCCATGACAACCTTGGGAATCATATTATGTGATGCTCCTAAATGTAACATGGCATTATGTAAGGTCATGTCATGGATTTTAATATTGACATAAAAAGGAGGAACATCATCAACACCACCACTCTCCTCCAAACGTGGGAAAAACAAGATAGCAAGGTGATCATCTTGTACATTCAAGGTGTCAGGGGCTTCTTCCATTTTTAACATTTTAATGATTTGATTTCTATATTCTCCATTCTTAATCGACTCATTAAATGGAACATAAATTTTTATTTTAGCCATCTCACTTTCAAAATTAAAAGGAGATGAATCCTTTTCTACCTCTTTGATGCCTTCTTCCTTTCTTACCTCAGGTATTTTCTTTTGGGGTTCTTCTATGCATTTTCCTTTCTCCATTGCATCCTTTGCTGAATTTTAATTATTCATTTGTCTTGAAGAAGGTGTATTAATCTGAAGTTCCCTTGTAGGATTTTCCTTTGGAATATTTACAGGCACCTTTTTACTCCTGAGGTTGTACTGTTTCTGAAGTTGCATAATAGCATTGTGGTATCCTTTCCTGAACTCTTCTATCTCCAATGAAAACATATCATCATTATCCTGCAAAAAATTGTCATTTTCATCCATAAATTTACCATGTTCTTCTTTTGTTAAAAACACATTTATTTCTATATAGTCACAATGATGCATATTGTCTTCAATTGTTG
The DNA here is from genome assembly GCA_000966675.3 of Picea glauca. NCBI lineage: Eukaryota > Viridiplantae > Streptophyta > Pinopsida > Pinales > Pinaceae > Picea > Picea glauca. The sequence continues at coordinate 371,530 of JZKD02S2232768.1, read as the reverse complement.
GATCAAAATCCTCATTTGCATAGTTTTTTTGGAAAGGAGGTTTTATTTGTTGATCACCTTGATTTCTTTGATCTCTTTTCCCAATCCAAGGAACTAGATCTCTTCTGAAATTTTGATTTATGGGCTAAAAATCAGTTTGATCCTTGGTGGCAGGCTTATTTTCCAAGGACATTATTTCCATGAATATTTCCATAGTCTTCATCATCAAATCAAATTTGTCATCTGATGATTGGGAAGTTGAGGGTTATGCTTCTCCTTGGACCTTCTTGACATCTTTGTCAAGATTATGTTTGATCTTCCCTGATGCCATCAAATTTACCTCTACTTCAATTGCATCACTCATCATATCATCTAATTTATTGGATATTCTTTCTCTTAACAACAAGGCAAAGCCACTGTCAAAGGAATCAAAATATCAAAGTTGAGCAGCTCTAAGAGGAGGTTTAACTTCTGTAGGAACTGAATTATAGACTTTCATAAATCTCGTTGAAAATTGTTGTATTGTTTCATTTGGTGATATTTTTATAATATTGTATTGAGTTATCAACTGGAGAGTATTCTTTTTATCACCCCACCTTGCAAGAAAAAGTGTTTCAAAAGATGTAAAATTAAGGATAATCACTGCAGGAAGAGCTTTAAACCATTTTTTGTCTTCTCTTGAAATACTTTGTGTGAACAACCCGAGTTTTGCATCCTCATGATCTACTTCCTCTAAATAAACAAAATCATTGAAACAATCCAAGTGTCTTTGGGCTGATGTATTTTCTTCAACATCAAATTACCCGATTCTCTGATTGTAATTTTGGGGTATGTTGTTCCTGAGATTAAATTTAAGGCTCAAAGAGTAATGTTAGGCATCAAGAATGTTTAAAGAGAATGTTTTTTAAAAATTTATTTTCCTACCTTTAGTTATATAAGAAATGATACTTAAAAGAAATTAATAATCGGACAGTACAAAGGTCATATTCCTTGTCTAAGTCACAATTATAATATCAAATGGTGTGAAGGAAATTTACAAAACTGTTAAACAAATCTAGGAATCAGTTGCAAATGAGTCTCACCTTGTTTGCAGTGGAAGAAAAGTAGAGAGCGCATCCTTGAATAGGATATGAAATGCAGTAATTCAAACAACTTGTAGGTCTTGATTTACTTACAGTGAATACAAAGGAAAAAATGCTTACCTAATGAATTGCTGATATAATGTAATCATAGTAGTTGTAATACTAAATGGAGATCAATCACTTTCCAAGGGATTATATAAAGAAATTCAGAGAAATGAAAATACAGAGGAAACACATCACTCAAAACTGAACGAAAAGTAGAATCTCTGTCTGCACTTGTATTAATACTCAAAAAGGAGAGTTTTCTCTATTACATCTGGCAAGAAGCAACCTTGAATAGATCTTGAATCTATGTACTTATACAAAATCTGCCACAACTCAAAATGATTGGAATTCTTACAATATTTAATTAAAATAACATATATCTGAATAAAATGACAGGGTGTAAAAATTTGATGAGCTTCTTTATCGTTCTCCTCCATCTCTTCATCTGCTGGCTGAAACTCCTCTTTTCCTTAATCCTTTAGGCTGAACACAAATGTCGTACAAGCCATCTTAATAATTCGACATATTGTCTTTGTCGTTTTAGTTTTGTCTCCATCTATCCCTTTAGGTATGTCATACAATTGATATCAAGGAGGAAGGATAATCAGATGACTAGCACTGCATGACTTATCAAGGAATGTATAACGGGCACAGGAAAAAGTATCCATTTGTGAAAAGAATGAAAATGGAACCAGTTTATGATGATGAATTAGGGATAAGTGGAAATTAGAATGCATGCAAATGAGATAAGTGGTTGTATGGAGGTGAAATATAGGGAGCGAAAAAGGAAGGGGCACTGTGTATGTTTTCTTTCTTGATCCTAGTCATGCTTGATTTTCCATGTTCAATAAATTGGTTGCATATATCCAATAATTCCACCACGAACCTCGAGGGCTCAATTGTTTCATTTACCTTGAAAGTGAATAATTTCCTTTCTACCTAAGGAAACTTTGCTCAGATCCTTTTCACTTCTTGAGCTATGGCATGAAACTATGAGCTTGGACTTACTAGCCATTTATTGATCTTAAGAAGATCAATTTGGATCATTTCCTGAATGGATGTTAGAGTTTCTTCTTTGATCTTTGTTGAATTATGTTGGTTCATTTCAATATCAATTTTCACGAGGGCTTATGAGATATTACTTCCCTCAAAATCAATTAAATTCTTGTCTAATGATCAAAATGATTCAAGGAAAGAGTCCTTTACCTCCTTAGATATTCTTTCTCTCTCTGCCAAATTTCTTTCCCAGACCTTTAGGGCCATATCACCTCTTAATTTTTCAGAAGGAGAGAGCATAGGAAAATCAGGGAAATTATCTTTATGCACCAATATGATGGCTTCTTGAAACTTATCTCTGGATGAGAGGGCTTATCTTTCCTTGACATAAATGTCCTTCAAAGAAATTTCTACTTCCTGGTAGAACTTTTGGATGATATCTACCTTCAAAAAAAGGTCTTGCTAGGCAGTTTCCAACTTCTCATTTATTTCCAGTGCTTGAGTTTGGAAGGCCGAGATATCTATCGAGGTAACTTCGGTTAGGTATAATATATCTTGAAATGGTTCAATAAATTCATCATGTTGAGTGACCAATCCTCGGTTGGTTTGTGAATTCTGATGGAGCTCCTCAAGGTTGGCCTGAAGCTGTTGGATTTGTTGTTGATCGCGAGCTCTGATTTTCTTGAAGTCTTGACTCATCCTATTCCCGATAGTATGTTCCATGGAATGTATTTGAATTTGAAAGTGATATACCAATAGGTACTTCTGTCACAATTGTTCAGTCAAATTGTCCACAGACCATTGATTGGCAGTGGCAAAAACACCTAACGAACCTGCAACATCTTTTGCGAATTATGGATCATGTCGATCATTTCCTTCATACACCATTATCTGAATTTTAGTTATCACTCCATATTTATGGTGTGATTCCATTTTCACGATGGCCTTCCATTTTCTACTAAAGAAGAAATCCGAAGGAGGCATCTCTTCGGGCAAGATGGGGGTAAGATCAACTACAAAAAAAAAATCGGAATTAGGATTTCCGAAGCTAGATTGTAGAGGTGTCAATGATGTAATAGGAGTACCAATATTCATAGAATGCTTCTATTATGTTGTATTTGAGGTGCCAATAGGGGTATTTGGTGATGAAGGAGGCACATTTTGTCCCTGTTTTAGGAAATATTTGAGTTGAGATTTTTCCTAGGGGCTTAGTTGGCCTGACAATGATGCTTCTAATTTCTGTGTCAATACCTCCAAGCTCTTCGAGGTTTCCTAAAATTTATGTTTACCAGAGTGACTCAATTCAGAACCTGTAGGCTTGGCTTCCTGAGAAGGGGGAGTGGCTATTTTCTCTCCTTGTAGTGCCTTTGGTAAGCTATTTCTCCTGTTCTTTTGAAAACTGATAAAACCAACTTGTTGATCTCGGGGAAGGATTTGGAATCTATCCTGAACCTCCTGATAAGATCTAACTCCCCTAAATATTTCATCATACGAGGAGTTTTTGTGCATATACCATTTCATGTTGAATTGGTCTAGGTGATTTTCCACTATCTTATGTGGATCGTGTCTTTTGAACTCGATGTCAACCAATTTGAGATCCTCTAGATCCACAACCTCCACTTTGGAGTGACCAAAATCTAGTAATGAAAACATGACAACCTAAATAGGGGAAGTTGGCCATACCTTTTTCTACACTGCCTTCAACTCCTTGTTGATGCCTCATGTCACTATTTGGTAGGCCACTTTTCTGCATACTAGTCGGTTCGGTAAAACTTGTGGGAGATCACGGTGAAGAACCGAGAACCAAAAAACCCTGATGTAGGATAAGTTCTCCTCAATAAACCAATCTGCTAGTTTACTTAGGCTTCCCATAATCTTGTATGAAATCCAAGGAGGTGGGTGACCATACAGGGCTATATGAACAAGAACCACAACATTGTGACAGATTCCATAGAAGAAATCCTTGGATTTCTCTTTCCATAGCTTGGAATGATAGAAATGAATGGCCTCAACACTGGCCTAGGTCCAACTCCAATTCATTAATGGAAAAGGTGTCATGAAACAGATGTCGTCCATGATATATTCCGACATGTAAAAGGGGGCAGGCTATCCTTTTGAGTTCATTGTTTTATATTCAACAATCTCTTTGGCCAAGTTATCAGACAACATTTTAGGCCAATTGAAAGTGAAACCCTTTTCTACCTCGTGCATGATGGATACCCATTCTACCGAGAAATGCATAGGGCTCTTCTTCCTAAACAATTGACATAGAATCATGGCTACATACACCATAAGAGTGTCCAAAGACGTTGTGGCATGTATACCATGAGCGTCGGTTATGAATCTCTCTGGGTGCCCCCACCAAGACTTGATTATATCAGGACAATTCCTGGCATATTGGACACATTCCTTTTTCTCGAATTCCAAAATGAATGTAACATGGTATGTATATCTAGGATTAGGGGATATTTTATACATTACTTGCATATGTTTCAGTCAGAAAGTGCCGATGATAACCTTCTGATGGTTGATGATGCTCCTGGTCTAGACGTCAATGTGCTCCAAGGCCCAACTTATCATGTCATTATAAGGCATGAGCCTCGACCATGCCACTATATTATGCATCTCCGACTACGCTATATGTCTGAGTTTATATATATAAGTGTTGTCCTCTTCTTCGGCAGAGTCCTCTGGACAGTTGATGATTTCACGCTACAGAATCTCGAACACCTGCGTCCAAGTTTTTATAGTCTCTGTGGCTCGTGGCGTGGTGTCTGACATAACATATTCATTTGGGTTTGAATGCTCACCCGCAGTATCAGGATTCTTCATCATTTTTCATGGTGCCATAATTTCTAAGAGTACAGACTGAGGTTACCTGTTGCAGAGAAAATCCATGAGTCTTTCAAATGAATAGAACTTCTAATTTGCGAGAGGTGAAAATGAATTCAAAATTGAAGTGTGTTTATTCAAACCAGATTCATTGATTTTTCGTATAGCTTCACTGATGAAAAATTTATTAACATTAATGGGAAAGTCTACCTGGCGATCCACAATCCATGTTTGAATCATTATCCTTAATTTTTAATAAATTCCATCACACTTCGACGGTTCATGTTCGGGAGATTTAGATGTGACAGAGTGGGAACCTCCTGAATCTCGAATCCACGAAAAGATTAATTTCTGAATAATTTCTTATAAAACATTAATTAATCATGTTTAAGATGGTGTGTTAACTTCAAGTGTTTCAGGAGTTCGAACTTTGGGGAATTTTAATTTATCTCGAAAGGAACTTCCTGAAACCCTAAAAGCGAAGCAATTAATTATCTAGTAATTGATTTTAAGTCCTAATTAATTGCATTTAACTTGAAGTGTTCCAGAAGTTTGGACTTCGGAAATTTTAGAATACAATTCAGGGGAAACGTCTGAAATCCAAACTACGAAGTCATTAATTATCTCTTGATCATGATTAACTTAATTATTTAAAGTTCAATACTTTGACATTTTGACATTTCAGTGATTCATGAATTCATTCTTTGTTAAATTCTCGAAGGATCATCTCTCGTAGTGACATGTTATAGACTAGTTCATTCTGATGTGTTGAAAAAGGGGGGTGCCACGTATTACTTGGGATCGTGTTAATTCTCCAATGAAAATGTCAAAAACGGGTGCCACGTTTCAACTCAGGAAAGACTCAAAAGGTACACGTGTCCTAAAAAAATATTTAGGATAAGTTGTGAGCAGACACCTTCGGGTTTTGGAGTTTCGGGGTTTTTATTGTTAAGACTTATTGGAATATCCAAATCATGGAGCTCCGAAGTGACCGTTAGATATTTACCTCTTTAAAATTCAGTTGGCTCCAAAACTCTAGAGGTGTTAGGATCATTCGATCAAAAGGAAAAAATTATCAATGACGGATATCGTGTGCGCCTTATTATTAACCAGCCAACAAATGAATTTGATTTAAAATTAAAATTTCATTTACCAATTTTCCATTTTCTTTGGGTAGAACTATATTTTCATGAGGTAAAAAGTATAAGGCTCAAAAGTATAGAATCGTATGTGTTCCAACATAGGATCCATTTGGGGATCGCGTCTTCCTATGAGTCACGGAAGAACAATAGAACAAGTGCCTTTATTGGGAAAATTGAGTCATTATTGCATTTCTGGGAAACACTTTTAGGAATTAATCATGCAGAGAAGAATTGAACTTCAACCGAATATTTAGAAAACATTCAAAACACCCCTGATTTTTTTATCTCAAGTTAGGCTATTTAAAATTTCCCTTTCCTAAAATTGAGTTAAGATTTGTTTAAGATAATCAAAATGACTTTAACTGAAATGTCAAACTTCGATCGAATTTGTTTGCATCAAGGCTAAGTAGATGCAATAATTAATTTAGTGGATCCCTTGTTGGTTTAGAATGTAAATATTATCGGAAACAGAACTAGATGCTAGAGTATGTTATATAGATATGTATGACAACCATACATATATCATAGATATTTTTTCACTATCAGTGAGCTTTTTCAATACCCCAGTGAAGTTATCTACTTCTCCCATTGAACTTCCTTTCACTACTTCAATTAGAACTTTTGCATTTTGCTGAGATGAGGGAAATCGTTACATGAATTTCCTTTCATCATCTCTTTGGAAAAGATGGGGGCAATCAAATTATGAATTTCCTTTCACCATCTATCTTATATTTTAATATTTTGAAGTGGGGGCAATCAATCTGTATGTATCATACAAGGGATGATATTTTCTTAAACTTTTAACAGGAAGGTCTGTCACAAATTTTCTAGACATACTCTGAAACTAATTTTCTCCCAATATTCAATACACCTTTGCCTATAGGGAAGATTTTATAGGGATTTTGATTTTTAGGGATCGACCTTGAGAGAATTGGTTGAATTAAAATGTGATAGAAGATATAATGTTATTAGGATTAGCCTAAACATACTTTCTTTCAATTAAAATCAAAGGAACATAAAGCTTTTCGCCTAATCTTGTTTTGGAGATATGTTTTTAAGTTTTTAGAGTCAAGCTGAATTTATTTCTTTCTATGAATACTAAGGAAAGGTAGCGAAAATCATAAGAGAATAATAGTTCAGGGATAGGCAAAAAAAAACAGAACGAGGAATCATAGGGCCTGACAGAAAAGAATCTCAATCCCACACAAGTTTGTTTATTGACTCTTGAACTTCCTTTCAAACCTTTTTTATTCTTATTTTCTTTTTCTTCTTATTTCATTTTTTATTTCATTCAGAGAAGGCTTCAGAACTAAGTTGTAATTTTGTACTCCTCTGACCCTTGATCAGGTGACAATATTTTCATGAGTGAAACTCCTTTTACATCCAGTAATATCTCAAAATTTTAGTTTGAATTAGCGGGGTAGGAGTTCATACCTCATATTTCCTTTGTATTTTCAATCAAGCAGATCATTAATTTATCACCTGTTTTGAGAGAAAAAGAATGTTTTGAAAAATGAGTGTTGGATTCTGATGCATCCTTATATCTCATCTGACAATAAATATTCTCCACAGGAACAAAAAGGGAAATGTCAGGCAATTCTGCCGAATAGAGATGGTATGTGATATAGATGATTTTATATTCTTCTTTGATGATATCAAGTAAACATGGTTTATTTAGAACGAACTATAAAATGACTTGGATAATTTACAACAGAAAGGAAAAATTGCAATTTGGAAAACGAAAAAAAAAAGCATCGATCCAAACTAATATATACAATGGGAATCTGAAATATGACTACTACAGAAAATGTTTTAGGGAACACCCATTGATAGGAGCGTCAAGAATTTTTCCATCGAGATTTTCCAGTAAGATGGATTTTTTCCCCTCAACATCTGCAATTCAGAATGGTCTGAACCAGAGATGGTCGAACTTGCCATGTTTCCCTGCATCTTCTTTCCTAGCATCCCACTTCAAAACTAGATCACCAGGGAGAAACTCCCTGTCTTTGGATTTTTTATCGAAAAGGGCCTTCATATTATCTTGGTACTTTTGAAGTTTATCTTCTACTTCGGCCCTATTTTGCTGAACTTCGATTATTTGATTTATCCTTCTTGTAACGTCGTTTGGCACTTCATTTTCATATTGCCAAAGCTTCATCATAGGAAGAGAAAGGTTGATAGGAAGGACAATGTTAGTACCATAAACCAATTGAAAAGGGGACGTACCTATTGATTTCTTTGTGTCGATTCGGTTCTCCCATAAAGCGTATTTCAGGTGGATGTGCCAAGCCTTTTTATTTTTTGTCAACACCTTTTTTATTATAGTCATCAGGCTTTTGTTAGATGATTCGACCAACCCATTCCCATAAGGATTATAGGCTGTAGAATGTCCTAACACAATGTTGCACTTCTGGCAGAAATTGATCATTTCCATAGATTGAAAAGTTTGGGCCTTGTGACTGACTATTTTCCAAGGACAACCAAATCTTGATAGGATGTTCTCTTCCAAGAAATTTATTACTATCGAATCTGTAGAATTCCGAGTTGGAATGGATTCTACCCATTTCTTGAAGTAATCAATAACGGTTAGAATCCATCTATGTTGAGCACTTGATCGTGGATGGATTTCTCCGATGAAGTCCAGCCCCCATTTTTGAAAAGGGAATTCAAATTTTACTGCGATTAAAGGTAGGGAGGGGATCTTCTGCTTACTGGTGAAAAGTTGCCACAAATTATAGGCCCTAACTTTCGCGTTCACATTGGTGAATAATTTTGGCCAGTAATATCTAGCCCTTAAAATCTTGTAGGTCATTTCTCTCCAAGCATGGTGTCCTCCACACACTCCTTTATGGAATTATTCGATGACACCTTCAGTTTCAAATTCTGTTAGGAAACATAACAAGAAACCTAGAGGGTCTTTCCAATATAGTTGGTCATCAATAATACAGTATTTAATTGCGTGCAACTTCAAATTCCTAGCTTTATATGTAGTCAGGTGATTTGGGAACTAAAAAGTAAGGAGGTATGTAACAATGTCATGATACCAGGTAGAGGCAAAAAAATTATCTTCAATTCGAACAACAAACACCTGATCGTCAATTTATTCTATATCCAGGAGGGTTCGTGTGATTCGAGATTATTTATCCCAAGCGCCCTAAAATTCGATTCGACTAATAGCTTCACCATGCCTCTTTGACTAGCTTGGTCGACTTCACTTTTAGATCAAACTCTTGAATTTTATCCAACCATCGACCTCTTCTTCCATCAGTGTCTGGTTGAACCAAGATGTCTTTGATAGCATTTGTTGGCACGCAAGCAATTATTTTGGAATGCAATACATATGTTATGAAGGATTTGAGAGCCTTCACCATTCTGTATGTTTGCGTCTCAAGTATATCATATCTTGATTCTACATCCCTAAGGATTTTGCTGAAGAATGATATTGGTTTCTTGAATCCTTCCTCGTTCTTTTGTAGGAGTACCACTGCAACAATATGTTCAGAAGTGAATGAGAAGATCGGGAATTCCTTTGTATAGTCTGGACTTGCTAGCACATGTGCTTCCCCTTTAGATTTCTTGACGCTCTTGAATGATGATTTAGATTCAACAATCCATTTCACTTTGCTGTCTTTCTTCAACATATCTGTAATCATTTTAATTATTTCATCAAAATTGGGAATGAATCTTCTAAAAAAGTTGATCTTTCCTATAAAAGATTGAATTTTTTTTTCTGTTCCTAGGAATATTAATTGTGTCTATAGCCTCAACTCATTTAGGGTCGACCTTGATTCCTTCTTTTGACACTATATGACCCAAGATCTTACCTTATTTCATAGTGAAATGTGATTTCTTGGGATTAAGAGACAAACCAAACTTTCTTCATTTTTCGAAGGCATTCTTAAGGTGTAGTAGATGTTCTGCATCAAAGTTAAAAAAAATGGTCAAATCATCAAGATAAATAATAATGAATTTATCTCTCTCACCGATGAATGTGATGTCCATTAGTCTCTGGAAAGTAGCCCCTACATTCATCAAACCAAATGGCATTTTATTGTACATAAAAGTTCCCCACGGAGTGGTAACCATGGTCCTTTCTCTGTCATCTTCATGGACAATGATTTGATTATATCCATAAAAGCCATCAATCATGAAAATCATGTTATCTCCAAGTACCTTTTCTAGAACATGATCCATTTTCAAGAGTGGGTAGTTGTCTTTGAGGGACAACCGCATTAAGTTTCATAAATCTACACAGAGCTTTATTTCACCATTTTTCTTTCTGACGAGGACTAAATTCCCTACCCATTCAGAGTACCTGAGTGGGATGATGATTTTTGCATCGAGGAGTTTCTTGACTTCCCTTTCTATCACTGGGAGGAGGATTGAGTTTATCTGTCTGAGTTTCTGTCTGAAAGGTTTAATACCATGTTTTAAAGGAATCTTATGTTCAATAACATAGGTATCATAAGTTTTCATATCATCATAAGACTAGGAAAAAACATCCTTGTCCTTCCTAAGCAACTCGACATACTTACTTTTCATTTGGGTCGAAAGGTACTTTGATATCTTGACCATTTTTGGGTCTTCATTAGTTCCTACATTACAATCTTCAACTTCTTCAGGTTGAGGATGTAAGGTCGAATTTAAAGGTATCTCATCTTGGTCAAACAACCTTTCTAAAGGGATCATGTTGATTAAGGTTAGTTGTCATTGATGTCAACCCTTGAAGAAAGCACGGTAGTATTGGTCTCTAAATATGTCCTAAAATCAACCTCTATACATCAGCCAAAGGTAGGCAATAGCACAAGCATTTTACTTGTTGCCTACATAGGTTCCTACCTTCCATTTTCAATACCCAACCTCCAGAGATGCAACACCTATAAAGGAACAACAATCGTAAAGGGAACAACAACTGTTCCTTTCAAATGAATAGAAACTACCCTCAAAGGAACAACAGTCGCGCGAAAGGAATGACAACTGTTCCTTTCAAGTGAACAACAACTACACTCAAAGGAACAACAATCACGCGAAAGGAATGACATTTGTTCCTTTCAAATGAAAAACAACTACACTCAAAGGAACAACAGTCGCGTGAAAGGAACGACAATTGTTCCTTTCAAATGAACAACAACTACACTCAAAGGAACAACAGTCACGTGAAAGGAACGATAGTTGTTCCTTTCAAATGAACAACAACTACACTCAAAGGAACACTAGTCGCGCAAAAGGAATGACAACTGTTCCTTTCAAATGAACAACAACTACACTCAAAGGAACAACAATCGCTACATTGGGCTAAACTAATGTTTGAATTAATTGCATTGTAGTATTTGCCCAACTATTCAATTGTCAACCCAAGGAAGTCTTTTATTTCAAAGTTACCGTGCACAATATATGCAAGCAACAAATTTCAACTATACTATTATCTATTTAATAAAATAAAACACATAACTTAAAATCAATCAAATCCGCTCTTGCTTGAAAATACACTCAGCTGAAATAAAACCACTACCAAACTCTTACATAAATTAAAGGATTATTAACAAAATGAGGTAACAACAACATGAATTGAATCTTACTATAAGAGAAATCTAATAAACAACACACAATTGTAAGCAATGATCAACTAATCATAAACCAAGATAAATTAAGACAATGGAAAGAAAAATACAAGTAAATGAATAAGACCAACACCTACCAGATTGAGGGGGCCCTGCCTCACCTAGCATGTGTGGCCAAAAGACTTACAAGATTAAGAGAAAGTCGCACATAATTGCAGATCCATCAACTCCTTTGTATTATTGAAGAAAACTCAGAAATTACATAAGTTCAACTCTTTCTTACAAACAAATTCTATATAATTTCATGAATGCCCCTCTCCTGATTGAAGAGGTCTTATTTATACAAATCAAATCCCCAAATCCCTGGGTTTCTCAAACAAATTTCTAAGTTTAGAGAACCGGCTGCAACTGTAAATCTAGAAAATACCCTTTTAAAGAACCAACGATTTCTCTCAAACCGTAGCTCCAATTGGAAAACGACCTGCGTTGAACTCAACTGGGCCCATTCTGAACAAAACTCATGTCTTGGATTTTTGAGATTCATCCTCATATGCTCAGAATATTACACACAAATTAGTCTCTCCTTATCTGCCACGTTTTTCACTGAAAATGGTTAACCACGAGCTGGAACTCACATGTGTCATTTGGAGGTTGGAACCTTGACTGCTACAACTATTGATACATAAAATTACTCGTCAAACCATCATCAGAAAAATCATGCATAATAGTCTTTAATTCATTAAAAATGAAGGAAGAATAATCATTATTAACCACTAAAGCATAACATGAATAATATATCATTTTATGAGCAGTTGTAGCAAATGTATGGCAAATGGAATGATAAATGAATGATAATAGGATGGAGAAGGGATGGAATGGATGTCTATAGATGATGAAAATATGGACAAATATGTGACCCAACAGGTAGCACAAAGGTTTGGGTAATGGACCCAAGTTTGTTTGATGTAAAGATGGCTTATTATTGTCTTGTCATGGTTGATAAGAAGTACAGATGGATGAACTCCAAAGTGGTCCCCTTATTGTGAAAGCCCTCATGGGAAGACGCTTTGTGGATTGAGTTATCCTAGAAGTATGGTTAGAGAAACCATTCTCATTTGTAGAAAAATGAGATGAAGGTCAGTGAATTTGTCAGTGAAACTATCCTATATGGATAGTGCTTTTCATTCCATTTACGGTGTTATGTGGAACGTCACATAACTCCTCACGGTTAGAGAGTTATGGCCATAAGAAGTTGGAGAACCCAGGTTTGGGTAATGGACCCAAGTTTGATTGATGGATAATGGTATGAGTTTTGATATATTTGTAGGTAATACTATCATATATGGATATTACATGTCATTCCATTTCTGGTGGTATGTGGAACGTCACATAACTCCTCACGGTTTGAGAGTTATGGACTTACAAAGATGGAGGACCCTCATATGTCATCTAGAAGACCGAAAAGGTCAAAGTAGTCAAAATGGTTTAAGATATTTTAAAAGGTAAATAATAAAGTGAAGTGATGAGTGTACTATAATTAAAATTGAATACAAAATAAATTATTTCAATAATAAATTTAATGGAGAAATTAGAAGTGGGTTAACCCTAAAATAAGGAAAGTGGGCAAAGTGACCTAGAAGATGTTTTTAAGGAAGCTACTTGGAGAGTATAAATAAGAGGCAAAGCTCTCTCATTTGAGAAAAAAATGATTATATTGAATACCTATAGGTTTCTGAGGTAACCAAAGGATACACAAGCTTAATTTCTGAGGGAAGGTGAAGAAAAGAAGGCCGGAATTCAAGGAAGGATAAATTCTTTTGATGATTCTTTCTAAGGTATGTTATTTACAGGTCATCTCACCACATTCGCAATAACTATTTTTATAGAATGCTTCAGACCGTGAAATTTCTATGACATTGAGGAAACATATCCAAGTATCCATGGTAGACAATTTAACTTTTGGGTTGTTGTATTTTTGGATTTACACTCCATAGAAAATAGGGTTTGTGGCTAGTCTTGAAACTAGTAAAAAATAAGTGTTTGGGGTAAAAACGCCATAACTTCTTCATAAAATATCAAAATTCAGTGAGACCAATTTTGTTGGTTATCATACAATATGTAGTATGCTTTGTAATAGTTTCAGATTGATTCAACAAATATTTCATGTGGGGAAGACTCTACAAGGTCGCTCTCTAGAATAAGCTAGAATTCAGCAAGGTATGCCATTTTTGCTATAAATCCTTTTATGAGAGGTTACAAGTAGTGAAACATGGAGGAATTGCATAAAAATCACTAAGAAGAATTGTGTATCAGTTTCATATATTTATTCATTTCAAGTACAAATTTATGATTATTTCAAGTTAGGGTTGTTGACTAATTCAAAACTAGTCATGTGAGACTAAAGAAAAGTTTGATGAAAATGATAGTATCTTGTTGTTTAAAGTTAAGGAAGGTTTGCAGGTATATGATCATATACACTGGGTCTATTACAGAGTTACAAATCATACTTGTATGATGAAATTGATGAGCGATTTTGGTTGAGGTACAAGTTGGGTACATGGTTTAGACAAGTAGTTGATGAGTTGGCACATACATGAGGTTTATAGTTGATAATGTTGGTACATATTTATGAGTCATAGTTGATGAGTACTTGAAACATGATTGGTACATGTTGGTTCATGGTTGATGCACTTGTTTATGGTACAGGTTGATTACAGGCTGAGGTACAGGTTGATGCATGGTTCAGGTTTATTGGTACATGTTTACAACGATATATCTCACAATGATAGTGTGACAGTGGTTCCATCATTATACTTCTACTTTAGGGCAGTTGGACGGGGAAAGGATAGGTGGTTGTAGCCACCTTCCAGTTGTAGCTGAAGAACATAAGGGTTTGTAGCCTCCTTCTGGTTATAGCCAAAGAATTGGGGAGTTGGAGCTTCCCTCAGGTTGTAGCCTGAGAAACTAGGGGGTTGGAGCCTCCTTCTAGGTGCAGCTAGAAAACAAAGAAAGTTGGTGCTTCCAATGAATGTAATTCTTCAAGACATATAAGAAAAATCACTCTGTGTTTTTCTCCCAATTTGGGTTTCCACGTAAAACACTGGTGTACTGTGTATGTGTGTGATTGTTCATTTCTTATTGCTAATTATTCGATAATAATTCTACATTTATATAACACTTGGATTATTTGGAGAAAAAGGATTATAATTACGCTATTACTGAGTCATCCCCCCTCTCATTAATCCAACAATTGGTATCATAGCAGGTTCCTTCAAAAATTAGTTTAACCACTGAAAGGTAGATCATGGAGAGTACCAACATGTATAAAAATGGAATACCATAGTTTGATGGACAAAAGTATGCTTTTTGGAGCATAAGGATGAAGACATATATACAGGCACAAGGATTTAAAGTTTGGAAATCAATTGTAGATGGATACACATAACCAACAGTTCCACCAACAAATGACAAAGCAATGAAACTCGGTGAGATTAATTCCAAAGACACAAATGCACTTTTGAATGGTCTTAGTGATACAATATTCACCAAAGTTTCACATTGTAAATACACTAAAGCGATTTTGGACAAGCATCGAAATATTTATGAAGGAGATACAAAAGTCAAAGAAGAAAAGATTCAAACTTACAAAGGACAGTTCAAAAAACTAAAAATGAAGGAAGATGAGAATATTGCATCCTACTTCTTACGAGTTGATGAAACAATGAATCAAATCATAGGATTGGGAGAAGAAATCGAAGAATTTGTAATTGTTCAAAAGGTACTAAGATATCTTCCTATGAGATTTAACCCTAAGATATCAACACTAGGAGAAAGATTAGATCTAAACTCAATAAGCATGGATGAACTGCATGGAATCTTCACAGCATATGAAATGAGAACTGAACATAAAAATCTAGATGTAAAATAAGCATCCAAAAGATCAAAGAAAAATAAAAAACAACAAGAAGAATATAGCAACAACAATGACATCTCGAAATATGATGAAGAAGTGGCCAACTTCGTCAAAAGACTGAAAACGAGAACCAACGGTAGGTATAGAAGTAAGATTCCTTTAATTTGTTTAAATGGTGATGGTATTGGTCATTTTGCTAAAAAATGTCCTCATAAAAAAAGGAGAAATGATGCAGGTTACTCAAAAGGGAAACACACAAATAAAGGCAAAATAACTACAAAGAAAGTTTTCAAGAAAAAATTATGCACCAAAAAAGATATCTCATCATCAGATGAAGAAGAAGTCAGTGACACTGAGACAGGAAGAGTTCTATTCATGGAAGTAAAAGACTCTCCAAAGAATACTCCTAAGAAGAATATGAAGAAGACGAAGAAGAATGTGAAGAAGTCGAAGAAGAATAGCTCAAAAGTTTTGGATGACATTATCAACAGTCAAAAATCTCATTTTGACAAGATCAGACTTGGATAAAATCAAACAGAAAAGGGATCAAGATCCAAAACAACAGATCAAGAAACATATCCAAAAAGCTATGCAGAAATAATCAAAGGGGATAGGAAGGTATACAAGGAAGATTACAAGGGCATTCCTCCAACGAGAAGATTCAGATTTCAGAATCAACAAATGATAGATAGGCCTCAAGAAGAAGAATGATTCACAAGAGCACCCCCTTTCAGAATATCCTCAACTCCCAATATCAAACTATATTTTTCAGTTTATGTTATGCATGTAATAATTTTGAACATAAAGCTAGGAATTGTAGAGCTAACAACATGACCAATAACTAATTTGAAAGTAATACACAAAGGGGTTATCCAAGAAGGCTTAGTGAAACATAGAGAAGAAGTTACAACAGGTTTAAATCTTTGAGCACTGAAGTGGAATGTTACAAATGTAAAAATTTTGGACATATGGCCAAAGATTCTAGAATGACAGTCCCTCCTAAAGAAGTGCAACAGAATAACAACAATAATAGACAGGAACCTCGGAAAAGAACATGGATAATAAAGAAGTCTCAGTATAGCAATGATGAATGAACACTCACGCTACAAGCTAAGAATATGTTAAGAACAAAATATCAATATAGCATAGAAAAACCTCAGAAAAAGTACTCAACGCCCTGAAAAAGAGATAATTTCAGATAATAAGACTCTTCGAGGGGGAAACCTCCTTTTACCCCACTTAAATGTTCAAGTACAAGATTATTCCAAATGAAAATGTCTCCTTGGTATATATAGGAGACTAGGAGGTATAATTACAACTAATGGAATAAAGCTGACATAAATAAAATACCATTACTAATGTAATATGCCCCAATTAAGGGGTAATGATCCAATACTAGGGCTTAACATGCCCATCCCCTTGAGACAAGTGTTGTCCACAATGCTTGAGTAACTCTAGATGCTTCTGTATAAAAGACTCATCTTCCCAAGTGGCATCTTCAGCTGGTAGTTTCCTCCATTTAATGAGATACTCTGAAATGGATCTATTCCTTAGCTGGATAATTCTTGTGTCAGTGATGGCTTCAGGCTCCAATATGATTTTTCCTTCCTCATCAAGTTCTGGCAATATAGCTTGAACTGGGATCTTGTTGCCTATAACCTTCTTTAAGCATGAAACATGGAAAACTGGGTGTACTCGTGAAGATGCAGGAACTCCAATTTTTATGCCATAGTACCAATCTTTTGCAACACCTTATAAGGGCCATAGTACTTTGGTGATAATTTATTATCTTTCTTGGCTTGCTTGAGGGACATCTGTTTGTATGGTTGTAGTCTTA
>JZKD02S2232768.1:288144-347373 GCA_000966675.3 Picea glauca | reverse complement strand
TTCAATAATAAATTTAATGGAGAAATTAGAAGTGGGTTAACCCTAAAATAAGGAAAGTGGGCAAAGTGACCTAGAAGATGTTTTTAAGGAAGCTACTTGGAGAGTATAAATAAGATGAAAATCTCTCTCATTTGAGACACACTCAAGAATATTGAATACCTATAGGTGTATGAGGTAACCAAAGGACGTATAAGCGGAATTTTTGAGGGAAGGTGAAGAAAAGAAGGCTGGAATTCAAGGAAGGATAAATTCTTTTGATGATGCTTTCTAAGGTATGTTATTTACAGGTCATCTCACCATTTTCAAAATAACCGTTTTTCTGGATTGATTCAGACTGTGAAATTGATATTCCATTGAGGAAACATATCCAAGTATTTGTGGTAAAAAATTCATATCTTGGGTCATTGTATTTTTGGAGTTACACTCCGTTTAAAATAGGGTTTGTGGCTAGTCCTGAAACTAGTCAAAAACAGGTGTTTCGGGAAAAAATGTCATAACTTCTTCATAACAGATCAAAATTTAGTGAGACCAAATGAATTGGTTAGATTACATTATTTGGTATGCTTTTTAACAATTTCATATTGATTCAACAAACATTTCATGTGGGTCACGCTCTACAAGGTCTCTCTTTAGAATAAGCCAGAATTCAACAAGGTATGTCATTTTTTCTATAAATCCTTTTCTGAGAGGTTCCAGGTAGTGAAACTTGGAGGAATTGCATAAAACACACCGAATAACATTGTGTATTAGGTTCAGATATTTATTAATTTCAGGTACAAAGTTATGATTATTTCAAGTTAGGGTTGTTGACTAATCCAAAACTAGTCATCTCAGACTAAAGAAAATTTTGATGAAAATGCTAGTATCTTGTTGTTTAAAGTCAAGGAAGGTTTGAAGGTATATGATTATATAAAATAGGTCTATTACAGAGTTACAAATCATATTTGGATGATGAAATTGATGATGGATTTTGGTTAAGGTACACATTGGGTACCTGGTTGAGACAAGTAGTTGATGAGTTGGCACATACATGAGGTGTATAGTTGATGATGTTGGTACATATTTATGAGTCATAGTTGATTATTACTTGACACATGATTGGTACAGGTTTGTGAATGGTTGATGCACTTGTTTATGGTACAGGTTGATTACAAGTTGAGGTACATGTTGATGCATGGTTCAGGTTTATTGGTACATGTTTACAACAATATATCTCATAGTGATAGTGTGAAAGTGGTTCCATCACTCTACTTCTACTTCAGGGCTATTGGACATGGAAAGGACAGGTGGTTGTAGCCACCTTCCAGTTGTAGCCAGAGAACACAGGGGGTTGTAGCCTCCTTCTGGTTGTAGCCAGAGAATTGGGGAGTTGGAGCTTCCCTCAGGTTGTAGCTTGAGAAACTAGGAGGTTGGATCCTCCTTCCAGTTGTAGCTGGAAAAAAAAGGAAGTTGGTGCTTCCAATGAATGTAATTCTTCAAGAAATATAAGAAAAAACATTCCATGGTTTTGTCCTGATTTGGGTTTCCACATAAAACATTGGTGTACTGTGTATGTGTGTGATTATTCATTTCTTATTGCTCATTATTGGATAATAATTCTACATTGATATAACACTTGGATTATTTGGAGAAAAAGGATTATATTTATGCTATTACTGATTCAGCCCCCCTCTCAGTAATCCAACAGGGCATGCCTCTGGGGATTTGATTGTTCTTAAGAATGAGCATACGGTGGTTTGCGATATTGTCTAGGAATTTTTATGGGTTCTCTCCTTCTTGCATAACCCAAGCAAGATCATTTTGGTTTTCCTGATCTATGTGAGTTTCAGAAAACTCATCAACTATCTCCAGAAACTGTTTGATTTGTTCGTCATCCTCGAACACTCTCTAGTGTTGAATTTTTTTCTGGATTGAAGGTCTATGTCTCATCTCGACGTGATACTTCAAATTCAAGACAATGGGCAGTATGAAGGTCACAATAGATTTGGCCAAGGAATCAACTTGTTGGCTCTCCATTACGAGAATACAATGTATGTTAAAAGACAAGAAGAAATTATCTATAATCTCCTAGGTGCAATATGTATGATCTCAACCTTGGGTTCTTAGCTTGATACTTTTTTTTCACTTGTTTTACAATAATATATGCATCACCATAAACTATTAGATGTTCCATTTTTAACTTCGTTGCAACTTCTAATCCTAAAACCATAGATTCATATCCACAGACATTATTCATATAATCGATATCCCATTGTAACCTATAAGAGAAGGGAATAAAATACTCCTGACCTGGTGCCACGAATAAAACTCCAACTCTTGCTCCTTCGCAGGATGAGGCACCATCGAGGAGCGTTTTCCACATTCCTTCTCTATTGTTTACATTTTTCTTTGTTATTTCTAATTTTTTATTTTCTTCTTTTGTACATTCTTTGAAATTGTCATCTATAGACAATATACAATTTCCTAAGTCCTCATAAAAAACGTAGTCTGGGTAATTATTAGGGTTTTTTGGGTCACTTACAATATACGCCAATCTAGTTTCTCTGTACAATCATGTGAATTTCCCACCAAAAAATGGGATCGTAGCATAAGTCATGTCTAGTTGAACTGATCCTCCTAATGTGGTGCCCCAAGACCTGGATAGAAGCATGTTGTACTTGGAAAGGATGTCAGCAACGACCACATCCATAAGAATATTTTTTATAAGGATTTGAGCAATATTTACTACCAAATATTTAATCATGCCTAGACACTTAAATTTTCTAGAATCAAATGAGTACAAGTGTTGATAAGGTCTAGTAATTTCAAGGCCCAACTTTTCCATAATAATTTTAGGCATTAAATTATGAGAGGCCATAGAATCTAGCATGCAATTGTGGAGTAAATGGTCCTACACAGTTAGAGTAATATAAAATGGAGCAACATAATCTTTATTGTTTTCGATGTGTGGACCGAACATGATATTAGGTCTTTCGTCCTGCAGATTAATAACGTCTACATGACATTCAACATCAGAAAAATTTATCACTTTAGCAATTTGATTTTTATAAATTGTGTTTTTTGCAAGCTCAACTAGAGACATTGGAATTTTAATTTTATTAAGTTCATTTTCTAAACTGAAACCTCCAATTGTTTTTTCAATTTCTCTAGTTGGAATTTTTGCTTCTGTATTTTCTAGTTTCTTAGTTTGCGTTGTTCTTGTTTCAACTGGATTTGTCCAGACAACTTGTGTTTCATTTGGTGGTTTAGTAACTATTGTCTCATTCATTTTACTTCGCGACAAAATATTTTTTGGTGGAACATTTGTAGAATTCTTCTTTCTGGGCCTTAAATCATACTTTTGTTGGAGTTTGACCATTATTGAATCCGCGAGCCCTTGGTACGTAGAGTCTCCCAGATTGTTGATATTTTTATCATTATTAAACATGGATTCCAGGTCTAAGGACTTCTCATAATCTTTCCTGGTTAAATGTGTGTAATGTTCCCCAAATTTACCAAATAAAAAAAAAATTCTTAGGGGCATTAAATATCCTTCCTCTTGGAACGACTTATTTCGAAAGACATGAAGTTATTATAAGTAGGTAGTTGTCGACATTATTAACTTTCACCAGGTTTATGTTTACCACTTTATTGATACAAGTAACTGCCATTACAAAAGATTTTATCTTTTATTTATTTCATGATGCACAGTAATCACATACATCATGGCCAAGGGGTAGCTTCTCTATACCCTAGTATCTCAGTTACTAACATTTCTATTTGTTGATATGAGTATAAAGGATTTACGTTTACACTAGTAAACTTCTCTAGCATCACAATTGTCTCCATGCATAAACATTAACGTTTATATTTGTTAAACCCTTACTAATATGGAAGCCCTCTTCATGCATAACATTTCGGTTATATTTTTTAAGCCTTACTAGCATTCTACCCATCTCTAAGCATAAACATTAGTATTTTATATTATTAAACCCCACTAGCAATACAACCAATCACTAGGCATAACCATTTATTATATTATAAAGGATCTATACAAATTTGGGTTCCAACAATGCATACACTTTTATCGAAAATATCACAGGCCTTAATTTAATGGTGGTTTTACATTTTGTTTTAGCTATCTAAGTAGTACACCCTATGAAAAAGGTTGTGGTTAAACTTATGATTACTAATAACATAGTATTGAAATTGGTTGACGGTTGGGCATCGTTGAGGGGCCCAAAAATAATAGTCATTCTTCTCGAATTCATTAACACTAACGAACCACATGGTCACACCTTAATTGAACGAGAGACTAGGTGTGACAACTGAGTGTGGTCGTGCCCTAACTGAGTTGTCCTCACCTCGCAATAACTTGGTATGAAGTCAAGTGAGGGACCTTTCAGACCCCGAATTAAAACTTATGTCCATCCTATTAATGGATACTTGTAAGGTTACCTCCCCAGGGTTGTCGCTCGACCACCGTGTCCAATGGAGAACATGCCACCTCCCTCCTATCACATGGAAAGGTACAATATTCGTAACCATTGCTATTACTCATATCCGAGAAGGGTTTCTAGGGTTATTGTTTCATTCTCCTTCAGCTCTGTATCTTATACGAAAACACTCCAGTGCTACCCCGTGATATTCGACTTGGTGAACATGGCTTGAATCATGTAGCTGGGCTTGTCTTGGGCAGGAAGAAAATACAGGGAAGCTACCGGTTGTATGCTACCCTGAGTAAGTTAAACAACTCTCTTTAATTTCTCTCTAAACATTTTGCAATTCTATATTAATATAGTGCGCACCAGTCACCATATATTTCTTCTTTATTTTTCGACTTTCTTGGTCCTGCATTGGAGTTTTAATGATTGTTAAGTGTTCTTTAACCTTAGGGTTTTCCATCGCTCCCTGTTATTTCCTGTATTGGGTCCCTCTTTCCTTATACCCCGCGATATAATTTTGTGTCTCTACAAAACTTCGTAGGAAATTCTGGTATGTGTTCATAACCTAGCAGGGAACATGAAAGTCGACAACGTGAGAGTTTAGATTTTCTATAAAGATGGTCAAACTTACTGTATTTCAAACTCTCCTACTGTGTGTTTGAATCTCTATTCTACTCCGTAGAGGTTACAACCCTAGATTAATTCTTTCCGTGACTTTAAATATTTGATACCTTTCAGTCTATTCGTTAACTTTTTGTAAGTAGTCGTGGGTTCTCTTACATCTGTATTTTAATGGTAAATCTAGACTTCTACTACGTGATAGAAAATATAAAGGAATACCTTCCATAATCCATCTGGATCTTTTCTACTTGAAATTCGTCCTCTGTATCAAATAAGTGATTTCATTGTGTTCAAAAATGAGTATTTTTCTTGCAATAGGATGTTATGATTTTCGTTCCCTTTGAAAGTTTACAAAAGTGGTTTTCGTGGGAAAACCCAGTTCTGTAATCTTCTATCTGAATTTTGAAATGTTGGTTCTTGATTCTGAGAGTATACATATTTTGAATCTCATTATTATTTAATTCAATTCCTGGATGCATTAATATTACTGTTTTATTAAAGAAATAATTTATGGGTTCGTAACGACTTACTGTGAAATTGTTACACCCCGTATCAATGATGTAAAATCATGAACCCTTTCTTGTGGTTATTGTGCAACTCTTTCATCTATGTATCAATTTTTGTAACATGATCGTTAAAATAACTTACTTGTAATTCGTATAGGGATCATAATAGATATACGATGCCACTCTGTGTAAAAAATGTTAGAATCTAAACTTAATTCAAGTATTTAATTATAAGTTCTTTGTTTCTATACTTATATGTTTGGAAAACTTGTCGATTATATTTCCTTTAGCGTATGTAGAATATCAAAGTAATATCAGAAGGGCTATAAATTCCTCTGTGTGGTATTGTGTGAATTATTCAGGTTATCAAAGTATTAAATGGTTAACATTGTTTTCTTACTTATTTACATTCCCAAAACATTGGTTAATATTTTTTTTTACCAAACTAATGATGGGACCCCTGTTTACTTGCGAGGGTACCCATCATACTTTTCTGGATCCACTTCCCCCTCGGACTTGTGGAAAATTTTCTTAGGGATGTCGATGGGAAAGCACTCGCGCCAAAAATCTCAAGCTAAGTATTGTTCATGTAATTGAATCTTCAAATTTTATTCTGGTTGATTATTCCTTAACGTTGTTTTAATAATTCTCAATCTTCCCTTTTTGAAGGACTTAAATCACTCTGATCAAAAGGATTCATGAGTTCACCCCACTCGAAAGGTATTTGAGTTCCGACTCTCAACGTGTAAAACTAAGTTCCCAAGTTTTGTTCATAGTGGTACAGAGTTCCACCTTAGGGTATTATTATTATGATATCTTTGGTACCGGGATTCCATAGATAACCTGGTTACTTGTATTTTAGATCCTTTATGGAATGAACATATTTAAACAGGGAAGAAAACCCTGAAATGAAAAAATGATTTCCAATTTAAACAATTATGCTAGCTTGTATTATATATACTAGAATTTTGTTTCTGGGTTGCTGTAATAAAAAGGGACTATAATTTTCTATGTCTTTTGTATAGACTACCTAATAGAAAAATACTTGGATCTATGTAACTCAAAAATTCGATACAAGTCCTTCTGTGTGTGAATATGTTATATATTTTTATACAGTTCTGTGTAACTAAACATGCAACAATATCTATATACTTATATATATTTATATCCTGTCTTTGTTTCTAGAATTTCGTTTTGGTTTTACAACAGGCCAATATTCCTTAAGTTAAATGCCTATTATATATATATATATATATATATATAAGCATACACATGCATTTCTTGTATATCTGTACTTAAGGTTATTTGACCAGTAACAATCCGTAATGAATCTTTATGTATGCTTATACTGAAATCTACATTCATACTTATACCAAAATATTTCTAATATCAATAACAGATTGAATTGATATTTTCTTTCCTGTTGGGTTTCAGAGAGTACATCACATGAATAAGAAATTTCCACACATTCAACAACAACTAACACACACAATAGCTTCCTTAAGTTTACTCAATGAATACAGTCAAACTATAAAGGGTTATTCTACAATTCATTCCGTTCTAGTAGCTATTAACCAATAGATAAATTCAATAGGGAATAAGTAGATGCACATATACGAACAAAGTTCTGGGAGAACAAATGGAATAGACAAGTTCCACCCAACCATAGAACATAACAACCAATTTACTTTCTCTATTCACCCCCTATCCTGACCATGAGTCCATAAGGGAAAATTCCAATGCTCCTCTTCAGATCAGAAATCCCCTTGCCTCACACTCAGAACAATGCTCATAACATCAAGTGATATCCTTTCTCTAGCATACTAAGCAGTGTCCTGCCTCCTCCCATATGTTGTATCTACAAAAGTATCTTGTTCCTTGATCTTTTACCCCCTTTGGGAATTTTTGCAGCTTTACAAATCCCTAATTTTCAGGGGTTGCCAATGGCCAAATTCCTCATTTTCCACTTGTAAAATTTATCCCTGAGGTAGTTCAAGCCTGTGCCCCACCCATGGAGTCATGGTCAACTCATTTTAACTTGGCTATTCCATTTTTCCTTCAACAATTAATATAAAAATGTTTGTCTCTTACAAGTGTCATAGTCAAAGAGTTGGTTGGTCAAATCAAATATTTTCCCAAAAGTCACAATAATTAATTACAATTAATCAAATTCCAAATTTGGAATTTCCATAAATGGGAATAATTTTCCAAAAACAGAAATAATTCCTAAGTGCATAGAAACTTTAATAAATTAAATATTTTTGGGGATATTACATCCTCTCCCCCTTCAGTACACCACTATCCTCAGTGTTCGTTCCTTTCTCAGAATAGGGTTGGATAATCTTTCTGCAAATCTTCTTCCAATTCCCAAGTGGATTCCTTAGGACTAAAGTGTTTCCATTGTACTTTTACCTGGGCGACAGTTCTGTTCTATAGTACTATTTCTCTCCTGTCTAGAATGCATAGAGGTTTTGCTTGGAACTCGCCCTCTGGTTCCACCTACACCATGTTCCAATCAATCATGTGAGTAGGATCATGAACACATTTTTTCAACAAAGAAACATGAAATACATTATGAACTTTCAAATTTGCGGGAAGTGCAAGTTGATATGACATGGGTCCAATTCGAGCTAAGATCTCAAAGGGGCCACAAAACCTGGCCGCCAACTTTGAACAGTTTCCTAGATTTAATGAAATTATTCTTACTTTGACTTTTAAATACACGTGGTCTCCAACTTGAAATTACTGGTGTCTTCTTTTCAGGTTCACGTAACTTTTTTGTCTATCTTGTGCTTCTTTTAAATTCTGTTGTACTTTTCTTACCATATTCTCCAATTCCTGGAGCATTTATGGTCCCACCATGATCCTGTCAACTAGGTTATCCCACCTAATTGGAATTGTACACTTTCTTCCATACAATATTTCGAAGGGGCTCTTATTAGTCAATGTATGATAATCAGTATTGTATGAAAATTCCACCAAGTGCAGGTATTCCTCCCACTTATTTGGTTTCGTTCTTACGTACATTCGTAGCATATCTTCCACAATTTGGTTTGTCCTTTTAGTTTTCCCATCTGTTTGTGGATGGTAGCTTATGCTAAAATTCAAGTTAGTATTCAACCCTACAAACAATTCTTTCCAAAACGTAGATGTAAATTTGACGTCTCTATCTGAAATCACCATTTTATGAATACCATGCAGTCTAAAAATTTCCTTAATAAATATTTCAGCGATCTTAATAGCTCTATAAGTAGATTTCATAGGAATAAAATGTGCAGACTTGCTAATCTTATCAATTACTACCATAATTGAATCATTCTATTTTTTAGTTTTAGGCAAACCTGTGATAAAATCTAGTGATATAGTCTCCCATTTCCATTCCGGTACAGGTAGAGGTTGCAACAGGCTGGCTGGGTGTTGGTGTTTAGCCTTCACATGTTGACAATATAGGCACTTAGATAAGTATTATGTTGTCTCGCCTTTCATATTAGGCCAATAAAACAACTTTCTCAATGTTGTTACCACTTTCTGGTATCCTGGATGACCAGAATATGGCTTTTTGTGTACTTCATTCAAAATTGTTAGCTTTAATTCAACAAAATCTAGTATGTACAACCTGTTTTTGAATCTTAGTACTCCATTTCTGTCCAAACTCAGATCCGTTCTGTCTAAATTTTCTGCATTATTTTGTAAATCTACCACTGTTTTGATGTATTTTTCATCATTATTACTTGCAGCCTTTATCCTTTGCTTAATGTAGATTGTTGCCCTGCTAATGTTTATCTCAAACAACCCATAAATTCTTCTACTTAAGGCATATGCCACTTTGTTTTCCTTACCCTTGACGTGTCTTACCTCGAAATCAAATTCTCTCAAGAAGGCCAACCATCTTGCTTGCCTTGCGTTAAGATCTAGTTGACTAAACAAAAATTTCACACCACTGTTATCAGTTAACAACAAAAAATTTCTTCCCATTATATAGTGTCGCCACATTTTTAACGCATGGATTATAGGTTCTAATTCCAAGTCATGAGTGATGTAGTTTCGTTCGTGATCTTTTAGTTTTCATGAATCATAAAAAATAACGTGCCCTTCTTGAGTTAGGACACCTCCCAAACCTTCTTTTCTCGTATCCACGCAGACCGTGAAGTCTTTATCTAGGTATGCTACCCTTAAAATGGGTGCGGTTTTTAATAATTCTTTTAACTTATTAAAACTGTCCTGACATTTCTGTGACCAAATAAACGCGGTTCCCTTTTTCTGTAGGGATGTTGTAGGGTATGCAATCTTAGAGAATCCTTCTATAAATTTGTGGTAGTACCGGGTGATTCTCGTGAATGACCGGATATCCGCTACATCCTTAGGGATAGACCATTCCATGATGGCTCTTATCTTCTCTGGGTCGACTGCAATACCCTCTTCAGATATTACATGTCCTAGGTATTGTATTTTCTTTTGGTAAAAGTCACATTTGTCAAATTTTCCATACAGTTTGTGTTTTATTAATGTTTGCAATACTATCTTTAGATGTTCTTCATGTTTTTCTTCTGTTTTCGAATACACTAGAATCTTGTCAATAAATACCAAAACAAACTTATCCAAATACTGATTGAAATTGATATTCATTAAACACATAAATGTTGTTGGTGTGTTAGTGAGACCAAACGGTATAACAACAAATTCATAATGTCCATATCTCATTCTGAACACTGTTTTACTTATGTCTTCATCTTTTATTCTAAACTTGTGATAACCAGATCTTAAATCCAATTTAGAAAAAATCTTTACCCCTCCCACTTGGTCAAACAAATCATTGATTCTTAACAATCATTTTCCTTAGTTGTCTATAATCAATGCATAATCTCAGAGTTTCGTCTTTCTTTTTAACAAAAGGACTGGTGCTCCCCATGGTGAGACACTTGGTATGATGTATTCCTTGTCCAACAGTTATTGTAGTTGAATTTTTAACTCTATTAATTTGAGTAAACTCATTCTGTAGGGTGCCTTAGATATAGGGGCTGAACCAGGAAACATATCGATAGAGAAGTGTATCTCTCTTATTGGGGGAAGTTCAGGTGTTTCGTCTACAAACAAATCTCTAAATTCATGTAAGATGACAAAATATTCTAGGCTAGTTTTATTTTCTTTTTCCAACGGATTTGTCACTTGGATAGCATAAATATGACAACCTTCACTCATGCACTTCTTAAACTGCATTGCTGAAATCTGCCTAACTGAGACTGGTTTTCGTATGCCTTGTACTGTCCTAACAGTGTTGTTTTCATCTCTGTAAGTGAGCAATTTTTCATAGCAATCTAAAATTTCTTTATGCTTCTCTAACTAGTCCATACCAATAATTATATCATAAGGCCCTAACGGTAGAATATTCTGATTTAGCTTTGTGTTGTAACCATCTAAATTGAGTTCACAATCAGAAATGAAATCTATTACTTTTCTTTTTGTTCCTGTTGCTAGTTGCACTAGCCAAGATTTTGTATGCTTTACTTTCTTAAGATTGTTTGAATCCACTACACCAGGAGCAACATAACTCAAAGTAGCTCTTGAATCAATTAAAATAGAAATACGATTATTATTAACTTTACCTTCAACTTCCACTACAGTGGACTGGTGATCAACTTGTCGGCCATCTACAACTACATTGGTTCTATGTAAGCTTCTTCCCACATCTCCCACTATAGAGGCCTCTTGCAGGTTGTGAAACATGGTCCTTGCTGCATATGTTAAATGCGGACAATTCCTCCTTAAGTGAGGTTCTCCACATTCCCAACATTTTAATAGTTCTCTGGGGTTGTCCCCAAACTTCTTGGTTCCTAGATTAAATGGTCTACCTTACCCTTGGGAGTGGAAATATTTCCTTGGGAAATTCTTTGTTGTATTCCGGAAAGGGGCCAGTTGATAGCCCTTCTTCCGCTGGTTCATTCTATCATTTTTCTTGTCTTTCCAAGCCTTGGGAAGTTTAGACCGATGTTTGTATTGATCAAAACACATTCGGGCCTTTTTGAAAACTTCACTTAAGGTCTTTGGGTTTTCGAATTCGATTATGTCCTTATAGGACTGTGGTAAACAACTTAGGAATCAATGGATTTTTACTTTGTCCTCTCTGATATAAGGCATGAATCTTAATAATTCAAGGAATTTGTTTATCAGGTCATCCATAGTCATTTTACTGAGTCTTAGCTCATAAAATTCTTTGGTATTTATCTCATAATAACTTTCGGATAAATATTGTTTCTTAAAGTATTTCTTGAAATTCGACCATTCCATCTGTTTTTCTTTTAATCCCTTGGCCAACTTCAGGTCCTGCCACCATATACTCTCTTTTCCTTTTAGGTTATAAATGGCCATTTTGACCTTCATGTTGCTGGAATAATTGAAAATCTGGAAATAATTTTTTATGTCTAGTAACCATGCTTCAACCTTCTCCCCTGTCCCGGATTCCCTATAGAAGGTGGACGGTTTGATTTTCTTAAATTCACCTTCCAGGTGGTCCACCTGTTTCCTCTTTCTTCCTGTGGCTGTTTTATTTTCTGTTGATGGTGTGCCTTTAGAAGAACTATTTTCATTTTCTTCTTCAGGACCATAACTTTGTAGGATCTTTTGTTGACCTCTTCTTCCTCGTTATTGTCTTTTGGGATCTTCTTTGTTACTATGCTATGCAACAGTACTTCATTTATTTCTTGCTCATTGTCTTGTGCCTTTTTCAGCTTCTCATTATCTTCCTTGAAAGCTTGCAGTTCCACAATAAGGTTCCTCATGGTTTCCAGAACCTGGGTGGTGAAACTTCCTTCACTGTTCTGCCCGGGCTCTCCAAGAGGTCCTTGATCGGGATTCTACTCAAGTATGATTTCCTCTTCATGCTGTGCTACCATTATCACAACAAAAATAAAATTTTTATGTTTCTAACAGTAAGCATTTTTGTTAGTTTTTCAAAAAATAGAAAAATATGTACTAAACAAAAATTTTGGCCCTGTTTAAGGTCCAAGTGTTGTAACCTTTGCTTTGATACCATATGTAATGTTCCCCAAATTTACTAAATAAAAAAATAAATTCTTAGGGGCATTAAATCTCCTTCCTCTTGGAACGACTTATTTCGAAAGACATGAAGTTATTATAAGTAGGCAATTGTCGACATTATTAACTTTCGCTAGGTTTATGTTTACCACTTTATTGATACAACTAACTGCCATTATAAAATATTTCATATTTGAGTTATTTCATGCTACACAATAATCACATATATAATGGCCAAGGGGTAGCTTCTCTATACCCTAGTCTCTCAGTTACTAACATTTCTATTTGTTGATACAAGTATAGAGGATTTATGTTTACACTAGTAAACATCTCGAGCATCACAATTGTCTCCATGCATAAACATTAACGTTTATATTTGTTAAAGCCTTACTAATATGGAAACCCTCTTCATGCATAACATTTCGTTTATATTTGTTAAGCCTTACTAGCATTCTACCCATCTCTAAGCATAAACATTAGCATTTTATATTATTAAACCCCACTAGCAATACAACTAATTCCTAATCATAAACGTTGCTTATATTATAAAGGATCTATAGGAATTCAGGTTCCAACAATGCATACACCTTTATCAAAAATATCACAAGCCTTAATTTAATGGCGGTTTTACATTATTTTTTAACTATCTAAGTAGTATACCTTGTGAAAAAGGTTGTGGTTAAAATTACGATTACCAATAACACAATATTCCGATTGGTTGATGGTTGGGCATCGTTGAGGGGCCCAACGATAACAGTCATTTTTCCCAAATTAATTAACACTAACAAACGAGATGGTCACACCTTAACTGAACGAGAGACTGGGCGTGACAACTGAGTGTGGTCATGCCCTAACTGAGTTGTCCTCGCCTCGCAATAACTTGGTATGAAGTTGAATGAGGGACTTTTCATACCCCGAATTAAAACCTCTGTCCAGTTTATTAATGGCTACCTGTAAGGGTACCTCCCAAGGGTTGTCGTTCAACCACTGTGTCCAATGAAAAGCATGCCACCTTCCTCCTGTCTTATGGAAAGGTATAGTATTTGTAAACATCACTATTACTCAGCTCCAAGAAGGGTTTCTAAGGTTATTATTTCATTCTCCTTCCGCTCTATGTATTTTACAAAAATGCTCTAGTTCTACCCCATGATATTTGACTTGGTGAACATGGCCCGAATCGTGTAGTTGGGATCATCTTGGCCAGGAAGAAAAGACAGGACAACTACCAGTTGTATGCTACCCTGAGTAAGGTAAACAACTCTCTATCATTTCTCTTAAGCTTTCTGCGATTCTAGATTAATATAGTGTGCACCAGTCACCATATATTTCTTCTTGCTTTTCTGACTTTCTTGGTCCTGCATTGGAGTTTTAATGATTGCTAAGTGTTATTTATGCTTAGGGTTTTCCATCGCTCCCTATTATTCCCTGTATTGGGTCCCTTTTTCCTTATACCCTGCGATATAATTTTGTGTCTCTACGAAACTTCGTAGGAAATTCTTGTCTGTGTTCATAACCCAACAAGGAACGGGAAAGTCGACAACGTGAGAGTTTAGATTTTCTAAAAAGATAGCCGAACTTACAGTATTTCAAAGTCTCCTACTATGTCTTTGAATCTCTGTTCTACTCGGTAGAGGTTACAACCCTAGCTTAATTCTTTTCGTGAATTTAAAGATTTGATACCTTTTTGTCTATTCGTTAACTATTTGTAAGTAGTCGTGGGTTCTCTTAGATCTGTATTTTAGTGGTAAATCTGGACTTCTACTGTGTGATAGAAAATATAGGGGAATACCTTCCATAATCTGTCTAGATATTTTCTACTTGAAATCCATCCTCTGTTTTAAATAAGTGATTTCATTTTGTTCAAAAATGAGTATTTTTCTTGCAATAGGATGTTATGATTTTCTTTCCCTTTGAATGTTTACAAAAGTGGTTTTCATGGGAAAATCTAGTTCTGTAATCTTCTATCCGAATTTCAAACTTTTGGTTCATGATTATGATATTATACATATTTTGAATCTCATTATGATTTAATTCAATTCCTGGATGCGTTAATATTACTGTTTTATTAAGGAAAGAATTTATGGGTTCGTAAAGACTTACTGTGAAATCGTTACACCCCGTATCAATGAGGTAAAATCGTGAACCCTTTCCTGTGGTTATTGTGCAACTCTTTCATCACTGTATCAATTTTTGTAACAGGCTCATTAAAATAACTTACTCGTACTTCATACAGGGATTGTAATAGCCATACGATGCCACTGTGTGTAAAAAATGTTAGAATCTAAATTTAATTCAAGTATTTACTTATAAGTTCTCTGTTTTTGTACATATATGTTTGGAAAACTTGTCTATTATATTTCCTTCAACGTAATTAGAATATCAAAGTAATATCAAAAGGGCGATAAACACCTCTGTGTGGTATTGTGTGAATTATTTGGGTTATCAAAGTATTAAATGGTTAGCATTGTTTTCTTGCTTATTTACATTCCAGAAAAATTGGTTAAGATTTTTGGTTACCAAACTAGTGATGGGACCCCTGTTTACTTGCGAGGGTACCCATCATACTTTTCTGGATCAACTTCCCCCTCAGACATGTGCACAGTTTGGTTAGCAATGCCAATGGGAGAGCACTCGCGCCAAAAATCTCAAGCTAAGTATTGTTCATGTAATTGAATCTTCAAAGTTTATTCTAGTTGATTATTCCTTAACGTTGTTTAACTAATTCTCAATCTTCCCTTTTTGAAGGACTTAAATCACTCTGATAAAAAGGATTCATGAGTTCGCCTCACTCGAAAGGTATTCAAGTTTTGACTCTCGACATGTAAAAGTAAGTTCCCAGGTTATGTTCATAGTGGTACAAAGTTCCACCTTAGTGTATTATTATTATGATACCTTTGGTACCATGATTCCATAGATAACCTGGTTACTTGTATTTTAGATCCTTTATGGCATGAACATATTTAAATAGGGAAGAAAACCCTGAAATGAAAAAATGATTTCCGATTTAAACGATTATGATGGCTTGTATTATATATACTGGAATTTTGTTTCTGGGTTGCTGTAATGAAAAGGGACTATAATTTTCTATGTCTTTTGTATAGACTTCTTAATAGAAAAATACTTGGATCTCATGTAACTCAAAAAGTCGATACAAGTCCTTCTGTGTGTGAATATGTTAGATATTTTTATACAGTTCTATGTAACTAAACATGCAACAATATCTATATATTTATATAGATTTATATCACATATTTATTTCCAGAATTTCATTTTGGTTTTACAACAGGCCAATATTCCTTAAGTTAAATGCCTATACTTACTTATATATATATATATATATATATATATTTAAGCATACATAGGCATTTCCTGTATATCTGTACTTAAGGTTGTTGGACCAGTAACAACCCGTAATGAATCTTTATGTATGCTTATACTAAAATATACATTCATACTTATACCAAAATATTTCTAATATCAATAACAGATCGAACTAATATTTGATTTCATGTTGGGGTTCAAAGAGTACATCACATGAATAAGAAATTTCCACACATTCAACAACAACTAACACAGATAGTAGCTTCCTTAAATTTACTCAATGAATAAAGTCAAACTATACAGGCTTATTCTACAATTCATTTCATTCTACCAGATATTAACAAATAGAGAAATTCAATAGGGAATAAGTAGATGTACATATCTAAACAAAGTGTTGGGACAACAAATGGAACAACCAAGTTCCACCCAACCATAGAACAAAACATCCAATGTACTTTCTCCTTTCACCCCCTAGCCTGACCATGAGTCCATAAGGAAGATATCCAATGCTCTTGTTTTGCTATAGTCCTCTTTCAGATCAGAAATTCCCCTTTCCTATCACTCATAATAGTGCTCATAACAACAAGTGATATCCTTTCTCTAGCATACTAAGCAACGTCCTGCCTCCTCCCATATGTTGTATATGCAAAAGTATCTTGTGCCTTGGTCTTTTCCCCCATTTAGGATTTTTAGCAACTTTACAAATCCCTGATTTGCAGGGACAGTCAATGGCCAAATTCCTCATTTTCCACTTGTAAAATTTATCCCTGAGGTAGTTCAATCCTGTTCCCCACTCATGGAGTCATGGTCAGCTGATTTCAACCTAGTTGTTCCATTTGTCCTTCAACAATTAATATAAAAATATTTGTCTCTTACAAGTGTCATAGTCAAAGAGTTGGTTGGGAAAATCAAATATTTTCCCAACAGTCACAATACTTAATTACAATTAATCAAATTCCAAATTCAGAATTTCCATAAATGGCAATAATTTTCCAAATTCGAATTTGCCAAAAATGGAAATAAATTCCTAAGTGCATACAGACTTTAATAAATTAAATATTTTTGGGGATATTACAATGTGGCTCCAGATTGTCATCGCTAAGTTTATTCATATCTTATTCTAACTCCTCATAATTTTTCATTTCATCCTTCTACATAAAAATTTCAGTTTTAAACGGGGCTTGGATCTTTTGATCTTCATTTTTTACTTGTCTTTGTTGCATCTGGGGGTTAGGGATTCTCTTGAACTGATTCCTAACGTAAGTATCAAGTTTGGATTGATCTAATTCCATTCTGGATATCTTGTTTGATAAATCTTTAATTATCTTGGCCATCTCATCGATTTTCTCTTCTGCGGATTTCCCAGATCCAGATGGTCCTGCCTTTTCTTCGAAACCCCTAGGTTCTTTGGTTCCCATCTCAACCTTAGGTTTTAATTTCCTGGATTTCATCATATTGGATTCGACTTCTATGGCATCGTCTTTCATTCCTGATAAAGTGGTAGATCTCCTTTCTCTTATAAGTAGAGAGAAGTCAAGTCAATTTCAACTTTTATCTCGGGAACACTTACCTCTGGAGTTTTGAGTTTAGCTTCAGGTTTACTAGTTGACACCTCTTCAGAATATATTTGTTTAAAACTTTCTTTAGGGTTTATTTCTTCAATATCAAACTTATCATCAACTTGTGTAACTATGGGTTGATATACTTTACCTGTTGATACAACAGTCTATTTAAGATATCCCTTTGGTTTCAACAACTTTTTGGGATTTGACACTGGTGTGGTCTGCTTATCGTTTGGATTTTTCCTAGTATTCTTTCGACCAAATGCCAGTTTTATCTACGGCGGAGTCTCCAAGTGAAAAATAAAATAAGCCTTATTTATGTATTCAATATTTGTTCACCATCAAATATCAAAATTTACCTTGTCGTTTTCCCAGGGAAAATGATTTCATTTCTTCGTCCCCAGAAACAACGCCAAAAATATGTTGTTCCTGAGATTAAACTTAAGGCTCAAAAAATAATGTTTGGCATCATGAATGTTTAAATAGAATGTTTTTTAAAAATTCATTTTCCTACCTTTAGTTATATAAGAATGGATCCTTAAACGAAATTAATAATAGGACAGTACAGAGGCCATATTCTGTTGTCTGAGTCACAATTATATTATCAAATGGTGTGAAGGAAAGTTACAAAATTGTTAAACAAATATAGGCATCAATTGCAGATGAGTCTCACCTTGTTTCTGGTGGAAGAAAAGTAGAGAGTGCACCTTTGAACATGATATGAAATGCAATAATTCAAATAACTTGCAGGTCTTGCTTTACCTATAGTAAATACATAGGAAAAAATGCTTACCTAATGAACTGTTAATATAATGTAATCACGGTAGTTGTAATAAGAAATTGTGATCAATTTCTTTTCAAGGGATTATATAAAAAAATTCAGAGAAATAAAAATACAGAGGAAACACATAACTCAAAATTGAACGAAAATTAGAATCTCTGTCTGCACTTGTATTAATACTAAAAAATGAGAGTTTTCTCTATTACATCCTTCAAGAAGAAGCCTTGAATATATGTACTTATACAAAATATTTCACATCTAAAAATAGTTGGACTTCTTACAATATTTAATTAAAATAACATATATCCGAATAAAACGACAGGGTGTAAAAATTTGATGAGCTTCACTGGCGTTCTCCTCTGTCTCTTCATCTGTTGGCTGAAACACCTATTTTCCTTAATCCTTTAGGCTAAACACAGATGTCATATAGGACACCTTAATAATTCAACATACTATCTTTTTCGTTTTAGTTTTGTTTCCATCTGTCCCTCCAAGTATGTCCAACAATTCAATGAATCACAATTGAGATCATGGAGGAAGGATAATCGGATGAGTAGCATTGCATGGCTCGTCGAGGAATGTATATCGAGCATAGGAAAATGTAACCATTTGTGGAAAAAATGATAATGGAACTAGTGTATGATGATGAATTAGGGATAAGTGGAAATTAGAATGCGTGCGAATGAGATAAGTGGTTATAGGAAGGTGAAGAATAGGGAGGGAAAAAGGAAAGGGCAATATGTATGTTTTCTTACTTGCTCCCAGTCATGCTTCATTTTTCATGTTCAATACATTGGTTGCATCTATCTAATAATTCCACCACGAACCTCGAGGGCTCAATTGTTTCATTTACCTCGAAAGTGAATAATTTCCTTTCTACCTAAGGAAGCTTTTCTTGGATCCTTTTCAATTCTTGAGCCGTGGCCTAAAACTGTGAGCTTGGACTTACTAGCCATTTATTGATCTTAAGAAGATCAATTTGGATCATTTCCTGAATGGTTGTTAGAGTTTATTCTTTTCTCTTTATGGAATTCTGTTGTTTCATTTAAATATTAATTTTACCCAGGGCTTCTAAGATATTACTTCCATCAAAATAAATTAACTTCTTGTCTAATGATGAAAACACTTCAAGGAAAGCATCCTTTACCTCCCTATCCAATCTTTTTCTCTCCGCCAATTTTTTTTTCTAGACCTTTAGGGCCATATCACCTCTTAATTGTTCATAAAGAGAGAGCAGGGGAAATTTAGGGATATTATCTTTATGCGCCAATACAATGGTTTCTTGAAAATTAGCTTGGGCTGAGAGGGATTCTCTTTCTTTGACATAGATGTCCTTCAGAGAAATGTCTACTTCCTAGTAGCACTTTTGGATGGAATCTACCTTCAGAAAAAGGTCTTGCTGGGCAATTTCCATCTTTTCATTTATTTCGGGTGCTTGAGTTTGGAAGGATGAGATATATATCAAGGTACCTTCAGTTAGTTCTAATATAGATTGAAATTGTTCAATAAATTCATCACGCTGAGTGACCAATCCTCAGATGGTTTTTGAATTTTGATGGAGCTCCTCAAGGTTGGCCTAAAGCTGTTGTATTTGCTATCGATCATGAGCTCTGATTTGCTTGAAGTCTTGAATCATCCTGTTCCTGATATTCTATTCCTTGGAATGTATTTGAATTTACAAATGCCCTACCAATAGGAACTTCTGTCGTGGCTATTCGGCCAAATTTTCCACAGACCATTGATTGGAAGTGGAAAACACACCTAACAAACCTGCAACTTCTTTTGCGAATTCTAGATCATCTCGATCATTCCCATCATACACCATTCTTTGCCTTTTATTTATCACTCCATCTTTTTGGTGTGATTCCATTTTCATGATATCCTTCCATTTTCTACTAAAGAAGAAATCTGAAGGAGGCATCTCTTCAGGTGAGATGGGGGTAAGAACATCTACAAAAACAATTTTGGAATTAGGATTTCCGAAGATGGATTCCAGAGGTGTCAATGATGTAATGGGAGTACCAATATTCGTAGACTATTGTTGCTTTGTTGTATTTGAGGTGCCAGAAGGGGTAGTTGGTGACGAAGAAGGCACATTTTGTCCCTGTTTTAGGAAATCTTTGAGTTGAGATTTTGCTCTTTTATGGCAGAAGATGCTCCCACCCCTTTTGAACCTGGCCATCGACGACGTGTCATGGGAACTATTTGAGGGACAGTTCCAGGAGAGGTATGTTTC
The DNA here is from genome assembly GCA_000966675.3 of Picea glauca. Classification (NCBI taxonomy): domain Eukaryota; kingdom Viridiplantae; phylum Streptophyta; class Pinopsida; order Pinales; family Pinaceae; genus Picea; species Picea glauca. Next base: position 326,890 of record JZKD02S2232768.1, on the reverse strand, counting down.
TAAGGAATTCGTTGGGTGTGAGCTCAACGAGTTCGATGCCTTGCGACAAGGTAGCCTCACGGTGCCCGAGTGTGAGGACCATTTGGAGTTGCTTCGGTATGCTCCGCACCAAGTTACCCATAAACTAAGGTCAAGAAGTTGGAGTTGGGCCTTATTGTTAGAATTCATCTTCGACTTTGGGTACCAGGAGTACTGGACCGACAAAGGGGTGTTGGACGTGGAGGGAGCCACACTACCAGCGTGACTGCCCTGTGGAGAGGACTAGAGCGTTCGAACCAGCTGGACCCACTACCATGGGAGATATGGACAAGGCCCATCAGATTCATGCAACAATGAATAACCTCTAGGCAGAGCACCAGTCAACTGTGCTTGAGATGACAGGTACCGTCGCTGACCAGACCCTTAGTATTTTGATAGATTCTGGTGCTACTGAGAGTTTCATTTCTGGTGCAGTGCTAAAAAATATTAAAGTAAAGGCATTCAAACAGGATGAGTTTATCTTTGTAGAGATGGCTTCTGGAGCCAAACAAAAGGTTGGAGGAAAGGTTATGGGCTATATCCTTAACCCGAGAGAGTTTGTCATAAGGGCCAACATGTACGTCACGATCTTAGGATCTTATGATGTCGTAATTGGTATGGACTGGTTGGAATCGCATGAGGCGATACTCAACTGTAAAATGAAACTGTTGAGCTTGGTCGATGACGAGGGACAAAGAGGGAAGATTGTAGGCCAGAACTAGGGAGTTTCCCTAAGGTTTATCTCTTCCTTGCAACTTCAGAAGAGCATGCCCAAGGGGTGCAAGCTTTATGCGATCCTTGCATTAAACAAGAAGGGATTAGTGGAAGGTTTAGAACACCTTCCGATGGTGAGAGAGTTTGCGGACGTATTTCCGGAGGAGTTACCTAGGATGTCGCCAAAGGGGGATTTGGAGTTTACAATAGACCTAAAACTAGGGACTGAACCGATAGCAAGAATGCCTTATCGAATGTCGATCCCAGAGTTACAAGAGTTGAAAATGTGACTGAAGGAGTTGCTGGACCTGGGACTGATACGTCCTAGTGTGTCACCATGGGGTGCACCTGTTACTTTCATATGAAGGAAGGATGGGTTGTGGAGGCCCTGCAATGACTACTGTCAATTGAACCAGGCCACGATCAAGAATCAATATCTATTGCTGAGGATTGATGATCTGTTTGATAAAATGAAGGGCGCGACGGTGTTCTCCAAGATCGATTTGTGATCAGGGTATCACCAGTTATGGATCAAGGAGGATGATGTCCCTAAGACTGCATTTAAGATGAGGTTTGGACATTACGAGTTTACTATTTTACCGTTTGGACTGACAAACGCCCCAGGGGTATTTATGAGTTTGATGAATGGGGTGTCTCGCGAGTACTTGGACAAGTTCATCCAAGTATTCATTGACTATATTTTGATCTACTCTAAGACAATGGAGGAGCATGATGAGCACTTACAGTTGGTACTACAGTGTCTGCGAGAGAACAAACTATATGGGAAGTTGTCCAAATGCTCTTTTTATCAATCAAAGATTCACTACTTGGGGCATGTCATCTCCGGCGAAGGCATCATCATGGATCCATCAAAGGTCGAGGCCATTATGGAATGGCCTACGTCGACGAATTTCTCGGAAGTGGGTAGCTTCATGGGTTTAGCAGGATACTATCGACGGTTCATCGAGGGATTTTCGAAGATAGAAAATTCGATCACGGAATTGCATAAGAAAAACAAGAAGTTTGTTTGGACCGAGAAATGCACGGAAGCATTTCAGAGACTCAAGGAGTTGTTGACAACAACACTGATACTAAAGGTCCCAGACATGGACACAGACTTCTTGGTAGGCACTGACGCATCCAAGGAAGGCTTAGGTGGAGTCTTGATGCAAGACGGACAAGTGATCGCTTACATCTTGCGGAAATTGAGAAGGCATGAGGAGAACTACGCGACACACGATTTGGAATTGTTAGCCATCGTATATGCCTTGAAGGTTTGGAGACACTACCTTGTTGGATGAAAATTTGAACTAAATACTGACCACTGTGGACTACAACACATCTTTACGCAAAGTGACCTGAACGCGCGACAACGACGTTGGTTGGAATTGGCTAGCGAGTACAGCTTCGAGATTACTTACATAAAAGGGGCAGTGAACCAAGTAGCAGATGCATTGAGTCAAAGAACACACATTTTTTTGGTGTTTCCTCTTCAGACGAATCTACGTAAAAAATGATTCCAACTTTACAGCGTGACGATGACTGGTACAAAGAGGTCGAGTGTTTTATTTTACAAAACACAATGATGGTACCACGATTTGAAGGATTTTCTTTTGATAGTGATGGTTTATTGAGGTTTAAAAATCAGATCTATGTACCGCTAAACGACGAGTTGAGGATGCTGATCTTGAGTGAGGCTCATAGAGTAGTTTACATGGCTCACCCAGGAGTCACGAAGATGAGGGAAGACCTTAAACCCTTATTCTTCTGGAAGGGAATGAAGGTAGACATAGTCAACTATGTGGCCAGATGTATAGAATGTCAGTAGGTAAAGGATGAACATAGACACCGAGCAGGATTACTACAACCACACGCTATTTCAAAATCAAAATGGGAGGTTATTTCGATGGATTTTATTGTTGGATTGCCACCGACGGCAAGAAGGCATGACGTGAGTTTCATAGTAGTAGACACTTTGACGAAGAGTGCTCACTTTATTCTTATGCGTACGACGTATCAGGCACCTGACATAGATAGAGTTTTCATCAGTGATATTGTGAGGCTGCATGGTGTGCCTAAGAGGATTATATACGATCAAGGATCGATGTTTACTGGACGATTTTGGATGAGTTTCCAAGAGGCCTTGGGAACCCAACTTAACTTTAGTACTACATATCACTCGGAGACTGACGGGAAGACCGAATGAATGAACCAGACCTTGGAGGACATGTGGCACATGTACGTGATGGACCAACAAAAGGGTTGGGAAGAATGCTTGCCACTGGTGGAGTTCGCATACAAAAACAGTTACTAGAGCACCATTAAGATGGTGCCTTTCGAGTTTCTCTACGGGCGGCCGTGTCAGACGCCTTTGAGTTGGGATTGGCTTGAGGATAGGGTTCTGGTGGGACCAGAAGTGATGCAAGAAATGGAAGAGTAAATGAAAACAATAAGATGAAGGATCTAGGAAGCGCAGGATCGACATAAGATTTATGTCGATGTGCATCATGTTGACCATAGTTACGATGTGGCGATCGAGTATTCTTGCGGTTGAAATTGCATAAGAGTTTGATCCAGTTGGAAAGAGGGGATAAACTATCTCCTAGGTTTGTGGTAACCTATGATATTGTGGAAAGGAGAGGCCCGTGGCCTATTGACTAGCCTTGCCTGATTCTTGAGGCATTTTTCTCAATGTATTTCTCGTCTCTGTTTGAGACATTTTGTTTAGTGATCCTACACATGTTTTGACTTGAGCACCTGGCAGGTGTCAGATGAGGGGGCGCTTAAGGTTTATCCCATTCGCATATTGGATCATTGCATTCGAAAACTACGATGTTGAAGAGTAGATCAGGTCAAGGTCCAGTGGGACAACTATAGTCCACACTCGACGACCTGGGAGGACGCATGTGATATGCGCCAACAGTTTCCTTTTTTGTTTGATAGATAGACTTATGATACTATGATACACTTATTTCAACATTTTTATTTTTTTTACGTTGAAACTTCGGGACGAAGTTTAGACCAAGAGGGGGTGTATGTAGCATCCCGCTCTGGCACACTGAGCGAACTTATTCTTTGAGGACACTTGCTCTCAAGTGACCCGGATTATTATGCTATTAAAACACTTGATTTTGATTATGAGGTGTTATGGGTGTATGACATGTTGTTTTACTGCATTGACATAGACAGGTGCTATTGTCTCGGTTTTACTGAGTGTGCAGGATTTTGAACCTCGACGATCCAGAGGCATCGATGGAACCCTTGGACTCGGGATTGAGTCAGGGAGTGTAACATTGGGGTTTGATTGTATTACTGTGATATTAGTGCATCTAATTAGATGATATGATATGGATATATTTTGACATGATTTGTTGATGATCCAGGCTGACAATAGCTTGCCGACCAGACTAACATGTGGAGTAAAGGGGTCACGCATGACTACCAGAGATGTTGATGGAGAGGTGTGGACAACAGCCCTGCCACAACCTACTAGCACTGTTGCCGTGGCTTGAACTGTAGGTTGACGATTACCTAGTTCGAGAGGACCCACGATGCTATGAGGGAAGACTGCAACAATCGCTCCCGATGATTCTAAGGGGCGTGCAATAAGGCAGGGGCCTTATTCCTTAGAGGCCCTTAGTCTCCCACAAGTTCATGACGCAGATGCGAGCTACCTCTGCACCCGCTCTCAGGATCGTTCAGTCAGCTCCTTGAGCCGAAGCGACTCTTTCGATTCCTCAGTGGAATCTCTGTTAAAAACCCGATCCACAGGTCCTGCTCTTTCTTCATGGTCTTCAGCCCTCGACCGCTACTCTTTCCACCACGGGAAATGCATATACTTTCGGGTTTCGGGGTTTTGTGATCCCCGATGTCAAGAGTCCCTGTCCTCACGAACTCCCGAACTCCGATTTACCGATGCGCTCCCTTTTTGGCTTAGCCCCCGTCTGACTACGCCCTAGTCCATACGACCAGCTCCCATAAGACCGCAGCCTTACCTCCTTTCGGGTTTTTGGCTTCAAAATCCTGATGCGTCCTAACTTCAATTAGCCCTCCAAGCTAAGCTTGTGGTCCACGTGACCTTCCCCTATATGACCACAGTCATACCTCGTATCGGGGTTTCAGTCTTTTCAATGCCGAAATGCATTTTCTCTTGGGACTGTCGATCTCTCCGCTATGCTGACAACTGGCCCCTTTAATGACACTTCCCTCTTCTCCGATATGCTGACAGCTGGCCCCCAATGGCACTTCCCTCCTTTCGGGGTTTTGGATTTCGAAGTTTCGAAATGTATGGACTTCTTGTCCACGGAATCCCCGATATACCAATGGAATCTCCTGATCTCGCCACGCGTCCCCAACGGATGAACGGCCCTGATCCAATCTCGCTATTTTGGGACTTTCACACCCCGATGAAAAAAATCTTCTTTCAACTCAAAACCCCGATAGCCGATATACCGATGGGTCGCTTGATCACTGCCACGCATCTCCACAAACGGACGACTCAGATTCAATCTCGCTATTTCGAGACTTGAAATGTCCTGACTTTCTCGACCTCGAGAACTCCGATATCCCGATAAGTCAATCCTTTGGGGACTTCCACCCTCCTGTTCATGATGCTAAACCTCGTGCAGCTCCCAACCGATCTGATGACTGTCGGGTATTTCTCTCAAGATCTGATGGTTCAGATCCATCCTTCCTGTGCGCTCCTCCTGCTCCTTCTTGGACGTGGGAAATCCGACGGTCCAAGATCTATCGACTGATCTGATGGTTGATATTCATCCTCCCAAGATTTTTCACGTTCTCTTCTAGCCTTGGAAGGATTTTCCAAAACTCAAAGGCCTCAACCTTTGTTTGTTTCCTCCTACGAGCTCTCGACTTTAAGCCTCGCCTGCGTTCTCCACGATGCTGTTCCTCTTGAGCTTGGAGAACTCTGAAATCTCCAAAGAGTTCTTCGACCTCTGTGTTCCTTGCAACTATAGCTCCGTGTGCTGAAAGCACTACTCCTCCTGAGCTTATCCTTGAATCCCAAAGGGATTCTTTGACTCCCGTGCCTCTACAGAGTCTTCACATGCACACACAGTGCTGTCTCTTCTGAGATTCTCAAACACTCAGACCCTTAAGGGATTTTATCCTTCTTTCTTCCCCCATAGATGGAGAATGTAATGCCCTCCTAGCTATCCTCTGTCTCAAGCAACCTCTTGCTGAGTCTGCAGGGTGTTCAACAACCCTGTGAAGATCCCTCAGTGGATTCTTCCTCTAAATTCCAGAACTCAAAGAGTTCTCTTTTCTTCTGTCTGCACACTTACTCAATGCCCTCCTGGCAGAGCATCTTCTCACAGAACATCCAACAGTCCTGTCTCCTGTGCACCTATGCACCCGCTCAATGCCCACCTGGAAGAGCTCTCAGAATCCTCGGTGATTCTGCTTCTCTAGTGAACTTCTCAACATAAGTCTTCCTTTGTGCACTCCTTGCACTGGCTCGATGCCCACCTGACAGAGCTCCACAGAACTCCTCAGATATTCTGTCTGCAACTGTGTTCATCTCCCACAACCTAGCCTCCAAGGTGTTCAACAACCTTGAGGTCTTCCTTCTGAGTTGTTGACTCCAGTTCTTGTGCCACATCACGTCCTTGTCTGAACCCGCAGAATTCAGAAGTGCAACCTCTGTGCACAACTATCAGAACCCGCAATGTTCTGTCAGACCCTCCTGGTATGAAGCCTCAAAGACCTCTCAAGTCTGGAACCCAACAACTCCTGCAAATGCATAAACATAACATACATTCACAACATATAAAAACACTCACAGACATCCACATAACATAGAAATACATGCAGGAAAACTGCTTCTGTTTATATTTAAAATGGAAAATGCCTATTTATACAAGGTGTTCCTGAGCACGGCCTGTAACAAGGTCTCGACTCCTTTTCTTTTGCTCTCTACTCACAGATTCTCTTCTATTCTATCCTCTCTATCTCCACTAACTACCAAAGAGATATAATTCCTCTTTTACATGAGGGGGCTCTTCGAGCTCTTCCCTCCAACCTACCTACCCTATTCAATTACATTGAATGGGCTGTCTAGTCCAGCATCTGGATCTAGATCTCAGCCTTACAAACATTAAAGGCCTACCTACTCTAATGCCTGCACAAAGGCACGGCTTCATAGCTCAACAACTTAAACATTAAATTACATTCAATTCAGAATCAAAATGAGGACTGCGCCTCTCTTCAGCTTTGAATGCGTGCACTCGATGTGGCTGGCTGGCTGGTTGGATGACGTGGAGAGATGCTCCTGCATCATACTCCTCAGCTGCAAAATTCATGAGCTCCTGCTCATGAGCTTCCCATCTTAGCTGTTGAAATACTCTTGGATCCCAAATCATCCTTTGGAGTTGTTCATCCGCTCCATCTTTCTGGTTCTGCTACTGCTGCTGTGCTGCTTCTTTTTCTCTGCTCAGTCTCTCCTTGCTGGCAGTTTCTGCTAAATCTACCATCGGCCCTTTGATCATGTCGATCACTTCATCCAGCTGCTCCAATGGCTGGCCCTGTTCATGCAGTCTCCTCAGCTGCAATTTTTTTTGGCACATGAGCAGATCATCATGATCTCCCATGCTTTCTTCACCAGCTTCCAACTTCACCTGTTGGATGTGTACGCTTTGCACTTTCACCCTTCTCTCCAGGGCTTCTACCTATTCCCACAAATCAGCAAAACAAATGCTATCTGCCTCTTCTTCTTCTTCTTCTGCAAATTCCCATGTTGCAGTCTTTTCATCTTCCAGGCTGAAAATATTGAGCCATTCCTCAGAATGCTCATCATCCTCTCCTGCTTCTTGGGCAGTTTCAAATATCCGCTCCAATTTTTCTTCCCTGACAGTCACAACTGACTGTTCTCCTGCTGTTGCTGCCTCATCTGCAACACAGACTTCCGCCTCCACTCGGGCAAATGGTAGGAGTAGTTTGATTCCCCCAATCATTAGAAGATATCTCATATCTTCCTCCTCTGTCAGCTGCGCGTGCTGATCCAAATCCATCCCTGGGTCCACCTGCTCTGTCAGCTCCTTCGGCTGATTCTGATTCATCTGCTCATCTCTGCCCACATGGAAATATGGGATCTGCTTACTGCTCTCCTAGCAGATCATGAGATCAACTGATCCCATTTTCATCAGCACTCCTTGCTGAATTGAACTCACCTCCGAGTCCATGAGACTTTCAGATAGTCTCGTATGCTCATCTTTGCCCACCTGGCAATATGAGATGCTTCCACTGCCCTCGAGATCCCGCAACGACCTCATATCATTGCCTAGCTGGCAATGTGAAATTCCTTGGCTGTCCTCTGGACAGTCCCTGAGATCCCACAATGATCTCAACTCATTGCCCACCTGGCAATATGGAATTTCCTCCCTGCCCTCCTGGTAGTTCTTGAGATCTTCAGCTGATCTCAATTCACTTTCTTCATCGAGATCTTTCCTAATCTCCAGTTCACATACCTGAACCATCTCCTTAGGTCTGTCAACGTTTTCAGTATGCCTCAACCATCCTTTTAACAGCCTACGCTGTCTTTTAGCCATCAACTCCTTGACTGGCCATTTCACTTTTGCCTTCTTCATGGGCCATTCATATACCCATCTCTGTTTGGTATTCTGCTTCATCCGCAGTTCAAGATTTTCCATTTATTTCTTTATATCAGCGAGCTCTTCATCTATATCTTCTTAGCTCCATAGCTCTGAGTTTGTCCTTCCAGCATATCTACGGCCTTTAGTAGCCATGTTGCTGTCTCTGTCTGCTCTCCTAGAAAATCTACTGCTGTCACTTTGCAACTCGAGTGTTCCAACTTCCTCCTACAGTCCTCCTGACTATCAATGGACTGTTGCCTACCTGCGAACAATCCTTACAAAGTCTCCAGTGCTCTGTCTTCTTTTCCTTCTCATTTCACCTGAAATATACAGATGAAATCCCCGCTCTGATACCACTTGATGTGTATCAGAGTGCTCTTTATCTCTTGCTCCTCTTGCCTGAAATATACATACAAGAATCAAGCTCTGATACCACTTGACGCAGGCGTGAGCTACCTCTGCACTCGCTCTTAGGATCGTTCAATCATCTCCCTGAGTCGAAGCAGCTCTTTCAATTCCTCAGTGGAATCTCTGTTAAAAACCCGATCCACAGGTCCTTCTCTTTCTTCACGGTCTTCTGCCCTCGACCGCTGCTCTTTCCACCATGGGAAATGAATATACTTTCGGGTTTCGGGGTTTCATGATCCCCAATATCAAGAGTCCCTATCCTCACGAACTCTCGAACTCCGATTTACTGATGCGCTCCCTTTTTGGCTTAGCCCCCGTCTGACTACGCCCTAGTCCATATGACCAGCTCCCATAAGACCGCAGCCTTACCTGCTTTCGGGATTTTGGATTCAAAATCCCGATGCGCCCTAACTTCAATTAGCCCTTTGGGCTAAGCTTATGGTCCACGTGACCTTCCCCTATATGACCGTAGTTATACTTCGTATTGGGGTTTCAGACTTTTCAATGCTGAAATGCATTTGCTCTCGGGACTGCCGATCTCTCGAATCCCGATTCTCCGCTATGTTGACAACTAGCCCCTTAAACGACACTTACCTCTTCTCCGATATGCTGACAACTGGCCCCCAATGGCACTTCCCTCCTTTCAGGGTTTCAGATTTTGAAGTTCCAAAATGTATGGACTTCTTGTCCACGGAATCCCCAATATACCGATGGACTCTCCTGATCTCGCCATGCGTCCCCAACGGATGGATGGCCCTGATCCAATCTTGCGATTTTGGGACTTTCACACCTCGATGATAGAAATCTTCTGTCAACTCAAAACCCCGGTAGCCGATATACCGATGGGTCGCTCGATCCTCGTCATGCGTCTCCACAAATGGACGGCTCAGATTCACTCTCGCTATTTCGAGACTTGAAATGTACCGACTTTCTCAACCTCGAGAACTCCAATATCCCAATGCATCGATATCCTGATAAGTCAATCCTTTCGGAACTTCCACCCTCCTGTTCACGATGCTAAACCTCGTGCAGCTCCCAACTGATCTGATGACTGTCGGGTATTTTGCTTGAGATCTGACGATTCAGATCTGTCCTTCCTGTGCGCTCCTCCTGCTCCTTCCTGGACGTGGGAAATCCGACGGTCCAAGATCTATCGGCTGATCTGACAGCTGATATTGCTCCTCCCGAGATTTTGCGCGTTCTCTTCTGGCCTTGGAAGGATTTTCCAAAACTCAAAGGCCTCGACCTTTGTCTATTTCCTCCTGCGAGCTCTCGACTTTAAGCCTCGCCTGCGTTCTCCACGACACTGTTCCTCTTGAGCTTGGAGAACTCTAAACTCCCCAAAGAGTTCTTCTACCTCTACGTTCCTTGCAACTATAGCTCCATGCACTGAAATCACTACTCCTCCTAAGCTTATACTTGAATCCCAAAGGGATTCTTTGACTCCCGCGCCTCTGCAGAGTCTTCACATGCACACACAGTGCTGTCTCTTCTGAGCTTTTCAAACACTCAGACCCTTAAGGGATTTTATCCTTCTTTCTTCCCCCATAGATGGAGAATGTAATGCCCTTCTGGCTATCCTCTACCTCAAGCAACCTCTTGCTGAGTCTGGAGGGTGTTCAACAACCCTGTGAAGATCCCTCAGTGGATTCTTCCTCTAAATTCCAGAACTCAAAGAGTTCTCTTTTCTTCTGTCTGCACACTTACTCAATGCCCTCCTGGCAGAGTATCTTCTCACAGAACATCCAACAGTCCTCTCTCCTGTGCACCTATGCACCTGCTCAATGCCCAACTGGAAGAGCTCTCAGAAGCCTCGGTGATTCTGCTTCTCCAATGAACTTCTCAATAGAAGTCTTCCTTTGTGCACTCCTTGCACTGGCTCGATGCCCACCTGGTAGAGCTCCAGAGAACTCCTCAAGGATTATGTCTGCAACTGTGTTCTTCTCCCTTAGCCTAGCCTCCAAGGTGTTCATCAACCTTGAGGTCTTCCTTCTGAGTTGTTGACTCCAGTTCTTGTGTCGCAACACGTCCTTGTCTGAACCCGCAGAATTCAGAAGTGCAACCTCTGTGCACGGCTATCAGAACCTGCAACATTCTGTCACACCCTCCTAGTATGAAGCCTCAAAGACCTCTCAAGTTTGGAACCCAACAACTCCTACAAATGCATAAACATAACATACATTCACAACATATAAAATCACTCACAGACATCCACATAACACAGAAATACATGCAAGAAAACTGCTTCTGTTTATATTTAAAATGGTGAATGCCTGTTTATACAAGGTATTCCTGAGCACGGCCTGTAACAAGGTCTCGACTCCTTTTCTTTTGCTCTCTACTCATAGATTCTCTTCTATTCTATCCTCTCTATCTCCACTAACTACCAAAGAGATACAATTCCTCTTTTATATGAGGGGGCTCTTCGAGCTCTTCCCTCCAACCTACCTACCCTATTCAATTACATTGAATGGGCTGTCTAGTCTAGCATCTGGATCTAGATCTCAGCCTTACAAACATTAAAGGCATACCTACTCTAATGCTTGCACAAAGGCACGGCTTCACACTCAACAACTTAAACATTAAATTACATTCAATTCAAAATCAAAATGAGGACTGCGTCTCTCTTCATCTTTGAATGCGTGCGCTCGATGTGGCTGGCTGGCTGGTTGGCTGATGTGGAGAGATGCTCCTGCATCATTTCACCTGGCGGAGTATTGACTCTAGGGGTTATTGATGTCTACCAAGTCAGTCAAGAGGCAAGTGGCACCCTTGGAGCACATGGCGCATCCTGAAGGGCATGTCGCACAAGAAAAATGGAGAGAGGCGAGTGGCACCCTTGGAGCACGTAGTGCATCCTGAAGGGCACGTCGCGCAAAGGAACAGATGGGCGAGTGGCACCCTTGGAGCACCTAGTGCGTCCTGAAGGGCACGTCGCGTTGTTGATGATAGAGGAATGAACCTATATGGCCTTGGATGAATAACGTGTTAAGTATTTTTAAAACAAATTCCCTAATTAAATGTCGCCCAGTACAAAATTTAAGGTCTAAGTCTAGATTACGCTAGTGGTAAAACTTTGTCTATCTATAAAAAATATAAAAAATAATAAAAATAAAAACCACAGGAATAATAATTATGATCTTCGTTAAATCTTGTAACATGAAGGGAGTAAGAAATGAATTGTTTCAAAAATTATGTTGGATTAAAATTTAAAAAGGGAATTAATTGTTTTATTACCTTATTAAATTAAAATGTACTAATGAAATAAGAAAAGGGAAAAAGGGGTAATTTTCACACCCGCCTTTTTGAGTTCTAAGTAAAAAGGGGAAAGAGGATTTTTTTTTTTTTTTTAGGAAACTAGGGAAAACAGGTAACATAAAAAGAGAAAAAGGGGAACTTAAGGGAAAAAGCGGAAAGTCAACTTAGTAAAGAATCTACCATTTAAGAGCTTTCTAATTTTAAACTGAATTAGTAATTTCATAATAGGGAAAGCCTTTAAAACCTATAAGGGATTTTGGGGACACCTAGGAGTGATTCTAGGAGTAACTCTAGGTGGGTGAGGGAAATAAGATAATTACTTAATTAAAGAAATTAAATAATGGAGGAATGAAGGGAATGAGTGACACTTGTATGGAGAAGAATTTTTAGGAATTTAATTATAAAACTTAACTAAAAGAGAATTGTTGGAAAGTAAGGAACCACAAAACTCTATATAATGAAGGGAGGTGATGGAGGTTGGATATCTTCTGTTTGCGTAACGTTACGCTGCAGAAATATCTACTTGACTGATTTACTTGTGGGAGTTGGGATACCCAACTCGAAGAGTAGTGGTAGCTCGGCCTTGCGAGGTGAGCTGGGAGCTAGAAGAAACCTCTGGATAGTGTGTGTGGCTCCTTTGTGGCTCGGGGGGCTAAGGGGGAAGAAGAGTACCCATAGCATTAGCTAGGAGGTACTGGTGAAGTCTCGACTATCGGCGAGCGAGAGTTGCACGAAGCGCGTGGATGTCATTTAGCGTGGGCGATCAAGCAACAATACACTCTTTTCATTTTGTATGGTAGAATTTATTAGGACTTATGATTGGTTCTGCTTAGTTAATGGATAATTAAACTGATGTTTTTGAATGAAACTGTTCTTAGCCTAGCTCAATGGTTGTTGTCTCCTATGGCCTTCGTTTTCCCGCATGTCCTGACCACCTGGCTATGATTGATTGTGTCCTTTTGGTTGTTTTCCCTTTATCCTTAGATCCTCAGTCCTCGCCTGAGCAATCATTCAAGATCCTGATCTATGGTCGTCGCCTTAGTGTTAAAATACCTATGGATCTCAACGCCCTGCTTTTCTGTGTGAGGATGATGAGCGAAGGACAAACCTATTACTCGTCTACCCTGTTGTTGTTCTTGGATGATTGTTGGTTTTGCACCTTGATGCGTTTGATTACCCCTAACATTTAATGGTTGATGATGAAGTTTTGTTAACCTCTGCCCCCTTTTTTTGAGATGATTGACGGTTGCATTTTTAACATTTATCCCAAAGAATTTTCTGTGTGGTTTTGTGTACCGGGTTGCCATTCACTCTACAATTCTACCTCACATTTTTACACCTCTGGACTGTGGTTTCCTCATGTTTTTACTCCTCTGGACTATGGTTTTATCTCCATATCTTAATATATTTTGGGACGAAATTGGCTCGCTTATTTTCCCACTCAATGACAATTTATAAATTTATTTGGACTGAGTTGAATGTTTAATTACACCGTGATTTCTACATGTGTGACAATGCCCTCTTTATATTTAATTATTTTGTATTATCCCCTTCAACTCAACAACCATTTTGTTGTTAATACATCGAGAATGTTTATTATTTTGTTACTGTGGTAATATGGTTATTATTGTGCCTTCATTATATTTAAAACTCCACGGATGTAGATTGGGTTGGGACAATGAGCTGTATTTATATAGTGGACCAACGATTTATCTTTGTATAGCTGAGAGCATTGAAAGCAAATGTGTTTATGTTATGAGAGTGCGAAGGAAATTTCAATACTGAATGCTTGTACTTATATCTTTCCAGTAATGTTAAGGAGATTAAATTTAGTTTTAAAGACAATAAAATCCTGTATATCCTGCTTATACTTGTTTCCATAGCACTTCACTTGGAATTTTACCACTCAGGAACGTTCTAATTTTTAGGAGAGGAATTATTAATTAGAGTTGTTAGCTTTCTGATGCGTTGAATTATGAACCTAATTCAGCTTCAGAGAATGATTTTCTTTTGGTTTTCGGTCAAGCGAATGTAAAACCCGAAGGCCAACCCCTCCATTGACACTTGTGATCTGTTGTGACCTTCAGCACACAGTTTCAGAATACTTGTGTGTTATACCTGGAAGGACTGCATTTTTGTTATTTCATGCCTTTAAATGATCTACTGAAGTTGCTGATAACGCCCACGTTTTTTCCTTTAAATCCATTGTCTAAGTTGTTGATAATGCCCACATTTTTTTCCTTTAAAGATATTGCCTGAGTTGCCAGAATGTCCATGATTTTGGCTTTTTACTCGATTGCCTGAGCCTGTTGTAAACGCCCTTGATTATTCCATTTAAATCGTGGCTGAGTTGTTGTTAAGACCACGATTTCATCTTATTGCATGGCATTCCTTTAATCACTCGTGGCTTGCATTTTTCACTTATGTACATTATCTTTTAAATAATGTCTTAGATATTAATTAATTAATCAGATCTAAATACTTAATTCTGTTGTGGTATTGAACAGTGGTAATTCACAGTTATGTGGTGGAGCTTATTAGGGTATATCAGATTGTAATATCTGGTTGTGTTTGGTGGCTAGCTGAGTTTCCATCTTGAGTGATTAACCCTTTGGCGTTCTCCTTGTATGAGTTCCTTTAATGATGGCCACTGTTGAATGCCTTTCCTCTTTTAACACCCTTGACATTGAAGAGATGTCTATGACTGTTTGACTTTATCTCTGACTGTGTACATCATTAGCCAATAAGAACTTTAATGACATCAACCCCTTTTTAATTGACTGGAATAGCAGCAACTGATTAGAAAAACATCCTTAGATAGCATTAAATTGTTTAGGCAGCCTTTAACTATTCAGAATAGTCTGGTCCTCTCATTGTAATCTTGTTTAAATTGATTTATCAATTAGAATGGAAAGGTGGTATAGTATTTGTATTGCCATAATAAGTAGGCTAAAATAGGGCAGTACTGTAATTTTTCGATGTTATATTTTGATTAAATGTCATATTTCCAAGGTAATACTGTCATAGTTATAGAGATTAAATGATTGTAGGTGTAATCTCCCAGTTAGTATTCGATTCCTAGCACGTTGGGGTTTCCTGAGCCTTGGTCCCATTTGGTTTTTCCCCAGGTTTATTTTTGCGCCTCTCTTCTCAGGATGACATGGATACTGAAGTAGGGATCATGGTGTGCCCTATGGGTTAGCGGCAAATGATATCTTTGTCAGAGTCAGTGCCTACTAGGTGAGCATGGTTGAGCATCGCATGTTGAATTGGGCACATGCGTTGGTTCACATGCCTTGAGTTTTTAGTCTTGTTCGTCAATGTCGTTATGGCGGGAAGGGAAGTTGTCCCTTAGCTTGTAGGCGTTGTCCTGTTGTGTTGGGCGGGGAGTCGATTCTATCTCTTGATTTTCGCAGGTTTCCCCCAGTTGCTCCTTATGTTAGTGCATGGTGTTGTTGTTGTCTGTTGCCAGATCTACGTGTTGTGTTCATTTCCTGGTTGTGTGGTTCAATTGTTGTCGTCTTTTCGTCCTACCGGTTCTTGCAAAAAAAAAAAAAATTTTGCACTTCTGCCTCGCTGGTAGTTGTAACGATAGGGGTTGTTACATATGGTGTCAAAGTGGGTTCAACCCTGCGACTATGGATCGCCAGGCTTTCCACTACAGTAAACCCGTGAGTATTAACCCTTGCGTTAAGTAAAAACATTAACGGGTCCTCGCTAGAGATCGCATTTAGAGGGCGCCCCTGAGGGTCCTCAATGCGCAATAGCTAGTACCGATAGCATCCTCCTAGATCTCAAGAGAGATGAGTTCTAGTGTCCATGAGTGTCATGGGCGGTGGTGTCATAAAATCATAGTTGTAGAGCAAGGCATGTGCTTCACACTTCACGATTACAACCTCCATCATGAAGGTCCACATGGTGGTATTTCCACTGAAGGGGATCGCTCTTTTATGGTGGAAGACACTCCCACCCCTATTGAACCTGACCATCTGCAACATGTCATGGGAACTGTTCGAGGGACGGTTCCAAGAGAGGTATGTTTCTAAGGAATTCGTTGGGTGTCAGCTCAATGAGTTCGATGTCTTGTGATGAGGTAGATGCACGGTGCTCGAGTACGAGGCCCATTTGAAGCTACTTCGGTATGCTCTGCACCAAGTTACCCAGAAACTAAGGTCAAGAAGTTTGAGTTGGGTCTTATTGTTAGAATTCATCTTCAACTTCAGGTACCAGGAGTACTGGATCAAAGAAGGGGTGTTGGACGTGGGGGGAGCCACACTACCAGCGCGACTTCCCTTTGGAGAGGACTAGAGCATCCAGACCAGCTGGACCCACTACCGTGGGAGATATGGACAAGGCCCATCAGATTCATGCAACGGTGAATAACTGCCAGGCAGAGCACCAGTCGACTGTGCTTGAGACGACAAGTACCGTCGCTAACTAGACTCTTAGTATTTTGATAGATTCTGGTGCTAATGAGAGTTTCATTTCTGGTGCAACGCTAAAAAGGATTAAGGTAAAGGCAGTCGAACAGGACGAGTTTAGCTTCATAGAAATGGCTTCGAGATCCAAACAAAAGGTTGGAGGAAAGGTTACAGGCTGTATCCTTAACCTGGGAGAGTTTGTCACAAGGGCCAACCTGTACGTCACGATCTTAGGATCTTATGATGTCGTAATTGGCATGGACTGGTTGGAATCGCATGAGGTGATACTCAAATGTAAAATGAAATGATTGAGCTTGGTCGATGATGAGCGACAAAGATGGAAGATTGTAGGCTGGAACCAGGGAGTTTCCCTGAGGTTCATCTCTTCCTTGCAACTTTGGAAGAGCATGCGCAAGGGGTGCAAGCTTTATTCCATCCTTTCGTTAAATGAGAAGGGATTAGAGGAAGGTTTAGAACACCTTCCGGTGGTGAGAGAGTTTGCGGACGTATTTCTGGAGGAGTTACCTGGGATGCCACCAGAGATGGATTTGGAGTTTAAAATAGACCTAAAACCAGGGACTGAACCGATAGTAAGAATGCCTTATCGAATGTCGACCCCAGAGTTACAAGAGTTGAAAATGTGACTGAAGGAGTTGCTGGACCTAGGACTGATACGTCCTAGTGTGTCACCATGGGGTGCACCTGTTCTTTTCATACGAAGGAAGGATGGGTCCTGGAGGCTCTGCAATGACTACCATCAATTGAACTAGGACACGATCAAGAATCAATATCCATTGCCGAGGATTGATGATATGTTCGATCAAATGAAGGGTGCCACTGTGTTCTCCAAGATCGATTTGTGATTAGGGTATCACCAGTTACAGATCAAGGAGGATGATGTCCCTAAGACTACCTTTAAGACAAGGTTTGGACATTACGAGTTTACTGTTTTACCATTTAGACTGACAAATGCCCCAGGGGTATTTATGAGTTTGATGAATGGGGTGTTTCGCAAGTACTTGGACAAGTTCATCCAAGTATTCATTGACGATATTTTGATCTACTCTCAGACGACGGAGGAGCATGAAGAGCACTTGTGCTTGGTACTATAGTGTCTGGGAGAGAACAAACTCTATGGGAAGTTGTCCAAATGCTCTTTTTATCAATCAAAGATTCACTACTTGGGGCATGTCATCTCCGGCGAAGGCATCGCCATGGATCTAGAAAATTTTGAGGCCATTATGGAATGGCCTACGCTGACGAATGTCCCGAAAGTGCATAGCTTCATGGCTTTAGTAGGATACTATTGGCGGTTCGTTGAGGGATTTTCGAAGATAGCAAATATGATCACATAATTGCAGAAGAAAAACAAGAAGTTTTTTTGGACCGAGAAATGCGCGGAAGCATTTCGGAGACTCAAGGAGTTGTTGACAACAACACCGATACTAAAGGTCCCAGACATGGATGCGGACTTCTTGGTATGCACTGACGCATCCAATAAAGGCTTAGGCAGAGTCTTGATGCAAGACGGACAAGTGATCGCTTACATCTCCTGGAAATTGAGAAGGTATGAGGAAGACTATGCGACGCATGATTTGGAGATGTTAGCCATCGTATATGCCTTGAATGTTTGGAGACACTACCTTTTTGGATGAAAATTTGAACTAAAGACTGACCACTATGGACTACAACACATCTTTACGCAAAGCGACCTGAACGCGCGACAACGACATTGGTCGGAATTGCTTAGCGAGTACGACTTTAAGATTACTTACATAAAAGGGGCAGTGAACCGAGTAGTAGATGCATTGAGTCAGAGAAGACACATCTTTTTGGTGTTGCCTCTTCAGATGAATCTATGTAAAAAAATATTCTAACTTTACAGTGTGACGACGACTGGTGCAAAGAGGTCGAGGGTTTTATCGGACAAAACACAATGATGGTACCACAATTTGAAGGATTTTCTTTTGATAGCGATGGTTTATTGAGGTTTAAAAATCGGATCTACATACCGCCGAATGATGAGTTGAGGATGTTGATCTTGAGCGAGGCTCATAGAGTAGTTCACATGGCACCCGGGAGTCACAAAGATGAGGGCAGACCTTAAACTGTTATTCTTATGGAAGGGAATGAAGGTAGACATAGTCAAATATGTGGCCAGATGTCTAGAATGTCAGTAGGTAAAGGCTGAACATAGACACCCAGTAGGATTACTACAACCACAAGCTCTTTCGGAATCGAAATGGGAGGTTATTTCAATGGATTTTATTGTTTGATTTCCACTGATGGGAAGGAGACATGACACAATTTTCGTAATGGTAGACACTATGATGAAGAGTGATGACTTTATTCCTGTGTGTATGACGTATCAGGCACCTGACATAGATAGAGTTTTCATTAGTGAGATTGTGAGGCTGCATGGTGTGCCTAAGAGGATTATATCCGATCAAGGATCGGTGTTTACTGGACGATTTTGGATGAGTTTCCAAGAGACCTTGGGAACCCAACTTAAATTTATTACTACGTATCACCCGGAGACTGACGGGCAGACCGAACGAACAAACCAGACCTTGGAGGACATGTGGCGCATGTACGTGATGGACCAACAAAATGGTTGGGAAGAATGCTTGCCACTGGTGGAGTTCACTTACAACAACAGTGACCAGAGCACCATTAAGATGGTGCCTTTCAAGTTTCTCTACAGGAAACCATGTCGAACTTCTTTGAGTTGGGATCGGCTTGAGGATAGGGTCCTGGTGGGACCAGAAGCGATCCAAGAAATGGAAGCACAAATGCAAACAATAAGATGAAAGATCCAAGAATCACAGGATCGACATAAGAGTTATGTCGATGTGCTTCATATCGACCATAGTTACGATGTGGTGATCGAGCATTCTTGCGGTTGAAACTGCATAAGAGTTCGATCCAGTTGGAAAAATGGGCTAAACTATCTCCCTCTTTATATTTAATTATTTTGTATTATCCCATTCAACTCGACAACCATTTTGTTGTTAAGACATCGAGAATGTTTATTACTTTTTTACTATGGTAATATGGTTATTATTGTGCCTTCGTTATATTTAAAGCTCCACGGATGTAGATTGGGTTGGGACAGTGAGTTGTATTTATATAGTGGACCAATGATTTATCTTTGTATAGCTGAGAGCAATGAAAGAAAATGTGTTTATATTATGAGAGTGCGAAGGAAATTTCAATACTGAACGCTTGTACTTATATCTTTCCAATAATGTTAAGGATATTAAATTCAATTTTAAAGACAGTAAAATCCTGTATATCCTACTTATACTTGTTGCCATAGCACTTCACCTGAAATTTTACCACTCAGGAACATTCTAATTTTTAGGAGAGGAATTATTAATTAGAGCCGTTAGATTTATGATGCGTTGAATTATGAACCTAATTCAGCTTCAAAGAACAATTTTCTTTTGGTTTTCGGTCAAACGAATGTAAAAACCAAAGGCCAACCCCTCCATTGACACTTGCGATCTGTTGTGACCTTCAGCACACGGTTTAATAATACCTGGAAGGAATGCATTTTTGTTATTTCATGCCTTTAAACGATCTACTGAAGTTGCTGATAACGCCCACATTTTTGCCTTTAAATCCATTGTCTAAGTTGTTGATAATGCCCACGTTTTTTCCTTTAAAGCTATTGTATGAGTTGCCGAAATGCCCATGATTTTGTCTTTTTACTCGATTGCCTGAGCCTGCTGAAAATGCCCTTGATTCTTCCATTTAAATCGTGGTAGAGTTGTTGTTAAGACCACGATTTCAACTTATTGCATGGCGTTCCTTTAATCACTCATGGCCTGCATTTTTCACTTATGTACATTATCTTTTAAATAGTGTCTCAGATGTTAATTAATTAATCAGATCTAAATACTTAATTCTGTTGTGGTATTGAACAGTGGTAATCCACAGTTATGCGGTGGAGCTTATCAGGGTATATCAGATTGTAATATCTGGTTGTTTTTGGTGGCTAGCTGAGTTGCCAGCTTGAGTGATTAACCCTTCGACGTTCTCCTCAGATGCATTCCTTTAATGATGGCCAGTGTTGAATGCCTTTCCTCTTTTAACACCCTTGACACTGAAGAGATGTATATGACTGTTTGACTTTATCACTGATTGTGTATGTCATTGCCCAATAAGAACTTTAATGACATCAACCCCTTTTTACTTGACTGGAATAGCAACAACCGATTAGAACAACATCCTTAGATAGCATTAATTGTTTAGGCATCCTTTAACTATTCAGAACAGTCTGGTCCTCTCGCTGTAATCTTGTTTAAATTGATTTATCAATTAGAATGGAATGATGGTATAGTATTTGTATCGCCATAATAAGCAGGCTAAAATAAGGTAGTACTGTAATTTTTCGTTGTTATATTTTTATTAAATGTCATAGTTCCAAGGTAATACTGTCATAGTTATAGTGATTAAATGATTGTAGGTGTAATCTCCCAGTCAGTATTTAGTTCCTAGCATGTCAGGGTTTCCCGAGCCTTGGTCCCATTTGGTTTTGCCCCAGTTTTATTGTTGCGCCTCTCTTCTCGAGACGACATGGATCCTGAAGTGGGGATTATGGCGTGCCCTATGGGTTAGTGGCAAATGATATCTTGGTCAGAGTCAGTGCCTACCAGGTGAGCGTGGTTGAGCGTCGCATGTTGACTTGGGTGCATGCGTTTGTTCACGCGCCTTGAGGTTTTACTCTTGTTTGTCAACATCGTTATGGCAGGAAGGGAAGTTGTCCCTTAGCTTGTAGGCGTGGTCATGTTGTGTCGGGCGGGTAGTCGATTCTATCTGTTGATTTATGCATGTTTCACCCAGTTTCTCCTTGTGTTAGTGCGTGGAGTCATAATTGTCTATTGCCGGATCTACGTGTTGTGTTCATTGCCTAGTTGTGTGGTTCAATTGTTGTTGTCTTTCCGTCTTGCCGATTCTTGCAAAAAAAAAAAAAAGTTTTGCACTTATGCCTCGCTGGTAGTCATAACGATAGGGGTCATTAGAAGAAGAAGAAGTGAGAGGACACAAAATTTTTATACAGGTTGCTGAAGGACATATTATTTTGAGTATGATGACATTGTGATTAATTGAAAGTGTTAAGAAACCAAATGTGAACAGTGAGAAAGTTTAACACACAGTAACATAGTTACCAACTTAATGAGAATTGTGACCTCAAAATGAGAACTATGGCCCAAAAAACCCATATTTTTTCATAAAAAATATCAAAATCAACCCCCAAATCAAAACGTGGTGCTACCAGTAGCACCATGTTTTAAAACGGGGTCACAATTACAACAATTTTCAAACATGGGCTTCAAAACATAGATAGTAACTCGAAAAAACCTTAAAATCAACACCTAAAAACAAATAAGATGTTTTTGATTTTTTTTTTCTTTTCAAAATGTTAAATTTTGAGATCATTTGAAATCGTATTTTTATTACTTGGTACCATTGAAACCAAAACCTCAAAATCAACCATCAAATTGAAAAGTACTTCTACCGTTCTAAAATTGGGGGATGAGAATGACACATTTTTATAATGTCGTAAAATAACTCATCATTACTCTAAACAAAATCATAAAAGAAACCCTTAAATATTTACTTTTTAAATGTTATTATCATGCAAAGCACAAGGTAATACATAATGCCATGAAAATATCACAATATACTTTAAAAATTCAATGTCATTTTTGAATAATTTTTTACTTTTAATAATGAAAAAGTAAATACAAGCAGTGAATGAAACATAAATAATTTCTTATAAGTATAGGTATATTGACCATATTTAAAACATATGAGCTAACAAATTTTATGAGCTAACCAAATGGTGAAAAACTAAGAAAAACTAGAAAGAAATGAAAAAAATTTAAAATTTCCCCATAAAACAATAATTTTAAAAAAAAATAAATACGTTTTTTTGTTAAAAAGAAGAGCAAAAAATCCTTTCAAACTTAAAAAAAGAAAAATAAAATGAGAATAATCAACACTGAATAAAATATTAAAAAAAAAACATCTAAAATAATAAAAAAAATTAACAAAAACAATAATATTACCTAAGCTACAAATTTATTTAAATGTTTTTTTTGAAAATAAATATGTAACTATATAATATGTTATTGTTGCACCTCTTTTGTCACCTAAATGAACAAAACAGAGGTGCTTACAAGCTTAGTTGGGTTAGCTAAGCAAGACAACAGTAAAGAAAAGGGTTAGAAAAATAAACATAAAAGACTAAGCTAAGAATTAAACTAGGAAAGGAAAGAACAACTAAACTATTGCGCATAAGGACATAAGAACAAGAAACAAACAAGAATCATGTCACCAATGGAAAGGATTGTATTAGTGAAAATAAAACACCAAAAAGAAATGGCACTTTGGGTCCCTTCTTCCTCCAAGGGAGGGCTCTTGGACCCCCAATATTGAGCTCTTCTTACAACTTGAAAACTTGAAAGAAATGGTTCAAGAATCCCAAGCTAACCCACTCAAAAAGTGATGTGGATTGCCCAAATGGAATGGTGCTAGTATGCTCTTGATGAGAAAAGATGATTCCCCAAGAGAATAACAACAACATAACCTTACAAATGAATTCCTTCAAAATGTAGTGCACCCATGGCTTTGTTTTATAGCACCACTTTGAGGTATTGTGCAACTAGCTTTTAGTGTGAAAAGGGGTTGTTTAGGGCACCTTTAGGTCTTTGACCAGCCACCCAGCCAGATCCAGCCGAGATTTGGATGTCAAATCGACTTGGAAGCTGAACTAGAAGTGGGTGGGAGGTCAACCAACATCATAAATGCATCATTTTCAGGTGTGCGCGGCTTTTAGCGTCCACAGTCGCACATCATGCGCATGTGCATTTTTCCTACGTTTCTTGATGGTGCATGTGCGCACGCTCCCTGTGTAGTCATAGCGCATCTTGATTTTACAACCGGTTGTATAGTTTTGAACCTTTTGGAAATGTTTTTTTGGTAATTTTGGTCCATGGGTGAACTCATAGCTGTTTGAAGATGTTAGATTCCTATAACCATTTGTAAATGAAATTTCAGTGATAATAGATGCCCCCTGATGGATGAGGTTAGGAGCATAGGGATAGCCGAAATTCATCAATGTTTCTTCTACTGAGAGTACCGTTGTAAGAAAGAGATATAGTGAGAGCATCAAGAGTGACCTGTTGGAGGGAGAAGGGAACCTGTAGGACCCAACCTTTCGCAAGGTGTGGAAAATAAATTGTGTACAAACAAGGCGGGCATGCCCCATGCTCATGTCATGTAACTCCAAAAAAGGGTGTTGTACAGTAACTAAAACTGTGTTTTGATGTAGACAACTACAGCTCCCTCGGGGGCGGTTGTGATAAAGGCAGAGGACAATTCTGATGAGGAACATACTCTAAACAGTAGGCGATGATACCTGTAAGAAGTATCATGGATTCTATGGGCATTGATAGCCCAACAAAGTTCAGAGGTATTCAGAAAATATAAAAAACAACTGCAATAGTCGCAAAGTAAGACCCACTGTAACATGAGAAAGTGTTGAAGTCGAATTTTATGGGGGTCAACGACAGTAGAGAGAAATGATGGTTCTCCCTGTGCCATTCGAGACTCCTCATTGTAAAGGTAATGAGAGTCAAGATATTGTCGCCCTTCTGGAAAATGTGTTGATGTCGACAAAAAGGGAGACACAACTCCCATAAGCAAAGGGCTTTATGAAATCCACTAGGTGAGGTTAGGAACTGAGGAGGTACATGGACGAAATCAAGATGCATGGAGACTCAATACTGCCCTTGGTTGCAGATATATGTGAAGTATAAGTGGCCGCAACCATTCAATAAGGTCGAGTGTCAGGGGGACGACGAGATGTGGGATAAGTTGTGCCAGAGGCGGGACAAAGTGAACAAACTCGGAGAGAAGAGGTAGGTGGCATGTGGGATACTCAGATTTTATGGACAATGTCAATAGGAGTAGGTGATAAGGAATGCCCCAACTAAGGGTGACATGGGTTGCGTTTGCCAAGAAGGTCGCCAAAGGTGACGAAAAAAAGCTATGTAACATGCTGGAAACAACGACTTAATTTACAAAAATAATTAAAAAATCAGTGGGCATAATAATGTAGATACAAAAATGGGTGCCCCAGTGTAATATGGCTTAGCCTGAGGATGGCGAAAGTTGGTGTAAAAAAACAAAAAAAAAACAAGTGGAGGGTTGGGGCCCCATAGGCAGGTTTATGTAGTAGGGAAATGTATGGAGGGAAATCTGAAGATGGGAAAACCGACGGTGGATGAAATGGATGGTAAATGGTGTTGCGGGAGTGCAGTCAAAATAAAACCATGAGGAAGTGCCCTGGGAGTCCATTGGGTAAGCTAGCAAAATGAGTAAAAGGAGTATGTGGTTGATTCACGACATGATGTAAGACTGTTGGGACTCCCATCCCTAAAGGTTGAAAACAACATGAGTGTCAAAGTGCCAAGGGGGGCTATGAATGGGACAACTCATGTGGGGAAGAGTTCTACTGGGTGACAGTACCCAAAATGTAGTGGAGGTGACAATACTGCAGAGCCGGATATAGGGACCCTAGAGGAAAATTTCAGAGGGTGTGACTGGAGATGCAATTGAGATTCAGATGGAATGATTACATGCCAGTGTTGATTATATACCTGAAGGCGTCGCCCTAGTGTGTGATGACCAAGTACCTACACACATGACAACCAAATACCTGATGTGAACAATATCTGAAGATAATTGAACATATACTCATTTATTTGATAATTTTGAACATGAGCATGCGTACCTGGACGGGGTATGGAAAAATGGCTCCCCTTGGGATAAGGATGAAAAATGGCCTGGAGATTGTCTTGATGTGGAGGATGGGGTGCTAATCCTGTGGTTGAAGATGGATAAAAAAATGAACGTCCGGAGCTCCCGGAATGGAGTCTGGAAGTTTGGAAAAAAGGACTATGTATAGCTGTAGGGCCCACACTACCACCTCATTTGTACCTGTTATCAGAGTGATTGGACGAGAGATATTTAGAGGAGATTTGGAGATTTTAGGAGGATGAGGCGGTCGATTCAGGACCAACGAGCTTCAGGTTAGTTGTCTTATTGTCCTACATAAAATTAGGGTTTCTATTTTTGGGCAGGGTCGTACAAGGGGTTTTGTGGGTGTGGGCCCCCTAGTGCGTGGGAAATCGAGAAATATATGCGCATGGGTGCACGCCTGTAATGCGAATATCCGCGCACGGGGGCACCTTGATGGGGGAAACAGGCGCACATGGTATGCATGCCTATAAGCTAAATAGTTGCGCTTGTGTGCGTAGCTGTGTAGTGAACAGGCATGCTATGATGCTCCCTATATATGTGACAGGGGCACATGAAGGCACCTCTGTATAGCCGACAGGTGCGCATGTGTGCGCACCTGTGGGATGAACATGCGCGCATGTGTGCACACCTATGGGATGAATAGTATTGCACATGTGCGCACCTGTGGAATGAATAGGCACGCATGTGTGCGCGCCTATGGGGTTAAACAACCGCGCCTTGGAGGCAAAGATGATGGGTGCAAAACTTATCTTTTTGGAGATGATAATGTGTTTATGTTTGAGATGGTTGATCGAGAATTGGATTATGTGGTTGTAGGTGATCATTTGGATGATGTCGGTTCACTGGAGAGAGAGAGATTGGTCACAGCTCAGGGAGGCTGTGACCAATGAGGATCCGACGGTTCGCGATACTTTGACAGCTTGTGGGTTGCTGAAGTTCTTTGAGTGCCCCTTGGTACGGGCCCAAGAGTACCTTCTGCAGTTCTTGATTCGGATGTGGAGTCTAGATCTACATTGTTTTATGGTGCTGGGTGAGCAGCTGGCCTTCATTGCAATGGAGGATGTATATTTTCTGACTAGGCTCCCTTTTCGGGGAACACCCTTACCAGCGGAGCCTGTATTACCTGAGGATGGGCAGTTGGCTACCTTAGGCCGGAGGTACTGTACGAGGGAGGACTTTATGTCGGGATCCATGATGAGTATCGGGGCTATGGATGCCTTGGTTCATCATTGTGTGGCAACGATGGTTGTGAGGGTATATGGGTCCCTCGCGACTTAGCGGATCAGTGGTGGTCAGCTGAGGATTATAGGGAGAGAACTAGCAGGAGATCATTTTTCCTGGGGCTTGATGTTGCATGCCAATATGGTAGGGCAACTAGAAAAGTGTCAAGCTGTGGACGTCGTGGACTTCGCTTTTGGGTCCATCTTGGTTGCATGGTTTTTGGAGAGGGTGCCAATGTTGTGCCCTATAGTGTTATTGGGTTCACCTGGTGCATGAGAGCCGCGACTGAAGTGGTGGGATAAGATCTTGATTCGTCATGGTGGTGGGGAGGGTGGCAATTTTTTCATGGCCGAGGCTGCATAGGTGTGGCGGCAGATGCCGTAGATCATACCGCAATATCTGTACTGTAGGGTGGACTTCCGGGGTGATTCAGAGATGGTGTTACCTCTAGGAGAGGTGTTCAACCACCGAGGTATGATTTGATTTTTTGATGTTTTGATATTTAGATAGTATAGTATGTGTATTATGTATAGATGGATGCTGATGCTATCCTTTATTTGTTTGTATGTGTAGATGTGGACCTTGCAAGTGCGAGGTTGATTTGGTTAGAGTGTCGGCACGTCAGGGGCTAATGAGACCTCCACAGGGAGAGCCATGGGAAGGAGACATACGATGATGGGAGGATGATAAGGTGAGACCTGCTGGTGATGAAAGGGCAGCTAGGAGACACCAGTTTGACGACCTGGGTGCAGGGCCATCACATGCTCCTCCAGCTGAGGCCAGGGGAGAGTTTGAGGATATTCGCCGCCTCTTGGAGGCGGTGCTACAGGGAGTGCCTGAGGGCATGTGGTCGCGTATCTAGGACGAGGGCGTCCTAGAGCGATGTGTGGGGGTTCCGTTGATGTGGCCGACCGTGGTTCGGAGAGAAGCAATAGCGGGTGCTGTGATGATTGGGTGGCTACCTCTAGGTCCAGAGGGACTGATAGCCAATGGGGCACCACCTCCTGAGGGAGGGCCAGGTGGTGGTGCTCTAGAGGCACCATGAGTGTCTCTGTATGTATTTTTGTATGTTATATAGGTTAGTGAGCCCATTGGGTGTGGTGATACCAGTTTTGTACTGAGGTGGTTCACTGGCCTACGAATTTTGTATAGGATGTACTCTATTTTTTGTAAACATTTTGATGGCACAGTTGACCAATATATATATATATACACATTTTGGGATCTTTGTGATGTTCACACATTTGTGAGGATTTTTTAATGTTGTTTATGATGTCTAATCTATATGCTGTGAAAGACTTCTGATGGTTTATGTGTGTGTAAAGGTGTTTTGATGTGATATATGCCAATCTAGTACAATGTTAGCCATGTTATCTTTGATTTGATTAAATTGTCTTGGAATATGTGTAAATGTAATGAAATCAAAATGTCAAGATAAAAGTCTAACTTCCTGGCATTTGCGAAAGAGGCAAGGATCGCGAACACGGTACACATTGTTGAGCTAGAGGACGACCAATTGCGAGTCAAGTAAGACGCTAAGGTGATGAATACGATGATGGGTGGCATCTGTGAGGAGACCAATGATGGCACTGTACTCGGCTTGGTTATTGGTTGCAGAGCCCAAACATATGCCACTGGAGTGGAGCAGTTCATGTGAGGGGGAATATAGGGCCCAAGCAGTCAAAGCGAGATTCTGTGTCCAACGGTTGGCGCCGTCGGCGTAATCAATGTGGTAGGCCGATGGGGGAGACATCTGTCAATAACACAAATGATAGTTTAGACATGAGGTATGGAAATAAGATTAAAAACACTACCAAAGAAATAACCTAGTGTAGAATGGCTATGCTCAGGCATACATTTTTTTTAAGTACAACCCATTGACTGGTTCTTTGAGAGAGAGGCCCTCAGGGCAAGCTAGGATGTATGCGCCTTTAGTGAGGCAATTTTGGATAATGTAAGGGACATGCCACAGTGACTCGAATTTTCCATGGCTGAGGGTATCGTGAGTGATATCGTAAGCAAGGACGAGGTTTCCTTCATGAAATGAGCAAAGGTTGACATGACGATCAAAGGTGCCTTTTGACCGTTTTTGGCTGCCTCATTGTTTTGTAATGAAGATCGACAATCTTCATCCAGGGACTCTAAGTTCAACAATTGCTACTCCATTGGAGCAGTGTCGGGTAATATCTCAATCGCGGTGCGTAAGGTGGGAATTTCACACTCGATAGGAAGAGTGGCCTCGACCCCGTGGACTAGATGAAATGGTGTGAAACCAATGGTAGTTTTCATGGCCATACGGTAATCCCATAGTGTGGAAAATAATATATGATGCCAATTGGTCTTATGTTTGTTAACCGTGCATTGCAACATGGTCTTGAGGACCTTGTTAAATGCTTCGACCTATCCGTTGGAATGAGGTTAGTATGGTGAAGCAAACTCGTGGGAGAATCCTAACTGGGATGAGAGTTCGACGAAAATCTCATTCTTGAAATGTTTCCCATGATCAGAAACTAGTTGGAGTGGTACTCCAAAACGAGATATGAAGTGGTTAAAGAAAAAATGCACTGCGGTGTCAGCGGTGTTGTTGAAGGTAGGCATGGATTAAGCCCACTTTGTGAAGTAATCGACTGCGACGACGATGTATTTCTGTCCATTGCTGGATGTAGGGTTTCACGTCATGAAGTCGATGCCACATTTACAAAAGGGGCCTGCAGTAATGACTGGGTGTAGAAGAGCAGGTGGTGCTCGTGCTTTGTTGGCATAAAGATGGAATTTATCACATCGCTTCACGACATGAATGCAATCGTGAAATAATGTAGGCCAAAAGTAACCTGCGAGGATGATTTTCTGAGCGATGGACATCCCCGAAAGGTGGCCCCCGCAACCGCCATTGTGGAAGTCGTTTAAGACTCGATCGACCTCATCAATAGTCAAGCATCGACGGAGTATGGTGTCGACCCCTCGCCGATATAAGATATCTCTGATGAGGAGATAGCGGGGGGCCTGATGGTGAATACGTCGATGATTATCTCATGAGAGGTGGTTACTGAACTTTTGGGTTTGGAGGTAGACGAGGAGATCGCCATACCAAGGATCATCCGAAGTGATGTAAAAGAGATGTTCATCAGGGAAGTCAGTATTGACGGGGGAACTGGTAGTATTGGAGGGGAAGGCTGTGGCAAGTTCGGTGAGAACGAGAGCTTTCTTGCTCTTGGGTGTTGAAAATTCAAGATCGTACTCCTAAAGGATAATGATCCATTGGGCAAATTTACCATTAATTTGGAGAAGAATGAGCAAGTATTGCCTGGGGTTGGAATCTGCTATGACTTTGGTTGTGTGAAGCAGAATGTAATGGCACAGTTTCTAGACTGTGAGGATGACTGCAAAGGCTAGTTTCTCTTCATGATTGTATTTCAAGGGTGGCCCTGAGAGGTTTTTACTAATGTAGTAAATGACATGCTCACGATCATCATATCTTATTTGAACAAGAACTCCTGCTACTGAGACGACTGAGGCTGATATGTATAGGATATAGTCGCGATTATAGTCAAGTGAACTAATTAAAGGGGCATTGGAGAGTGCCATTTTAAGATCGTCGAAAGCATTTTGGGCATGTTCATCCCAGTGGAATGGGATTTCGTGTCATAGTAAGCGAAGGAAACTGTGTGCTCGAGTGGCATAGTCTGGGACAAATCGTCGTAAAAAGTTAGTTTTTCCTTGTAGGCTCTAGAGTTGGCATAAATTCCAAGGGGGTGGAATTTCTATGATGGCCTGGACTTTGAGGGGATCCACGGTAATACCTCTTTGGGAAACGATGAACCCGAGGAGGCGCCTGAAAGTGACGTAGAACACACACTTGAGGGGGTTCAAGCGGATGTTGTACTGACAAGACCTTTGGAAGATGATTTGTAAATCATCAAGATGCTGAGTGCATTTTTTGGATCGAGTTGTGAGGTCGTCCAAGTATGCAAGGATGATATGAGACAGATCATGAAAAATGTATGTCATAGCCCGTTGGAAAGTTGCACCAATGTTCTTTAGGCCAAAAGGCATGACACGATATGCAAAAGTACCCCAAGGGGTGGTAAATGTAGTCTTGTATTGATCGGCTGGATGGATTTGGATTTGGTTATAGCCAGAGAAACCGTCCATGAAGGATAAAGCCTCGTGGCTTGCGTAGTCATCGATAATTTGATCGATGAAAGGCGTTGGAAAGTTGTCTTTGGGACAGGCATGATTGAGATCGCAAAAGGCCGTGCATACATGGATGGTGCCCTATTTTTTGTTAATGGGGATAGGGTTGGAGACCCATGAGGTATAGGCGATGGGGTAGATGAACCCAACAACACGTAATTTGTCAATCTCGGCTTTGATGGTCGCTGCTTTGGATGGGTGTAACGATCGTTGTTTTTGGCGAACTGGTGTGATATCAAGCTAGGTGTCTATGCGATGTTCGACAATAGAGGGATCAAGGCTAGGAATTTCTGTGTATGACCAGGAAAAAATATCTTGGTATTCTTGGAAGAGGGTTTTGTAGGCGGTGATTTCTTCAAGAGTGCATGCAGCAGCAATGGTGATTTCCTCGACGACTCCATTTTTGATGGAAATATTGATTTTGATGGTAGGGGAAATGTTGGCCATATTGCCTTCTTAAAAAGAATTAGGGGCAGGGATAGGGTTGTTGAACCAACCAATATGCCCTGATGGGATAAAATCCTTGGTTTTGACTGCGTATATGGGGTATTGGTTAGGAGGCGTGAAGGCTTCCTATAAAAGGAAGAGTGCTCTATGGTGTAGTGCATCCCATGGTTAGTCGGGGGTGGTTAATTCCTCGAGTATGTCCTCATCACAGTGGAATTGTCAGGAATACAAGGGATCTAAAAGAGTGATATCGGTGACTGTCACAATGTGGTTATCTTCTGGTGATGAAGAAGCAGGGGGAATGACACAATGAGATTGTGATGGTTCACTCGACATAAACTAAATATTGAGATAATGAGGGTTATAAATGGTAGTTGGGTGTAAAATTTCCATGGGGAAATGAATGGGGGAATTGGGGGGATTTGGGGGTAAATCCTCGTATAAGTCATCCAAGAACCATGCATGGAGGAGTAGGGAGTGCTTTTGGCTCAGGAGAAATAAAATGAAGAATCTCTGGTGATGGGGTAGCGTTAATCATCGATTCTATAAGGGGTGTAGGAGTTCGAATTAGGGTCACTTGGTGTTGCCTATATTCAATGATCATAAGACATTGATATGTGAAATGATCTAAGGATTCACAAAGAGAGCAAGGGCATCTCATACGTTCGTTGACTAAGGTTGTGACATAATGGATGTCGGTGATAGGAGTTGGGGTGGGTGTTTGTTGAAATCTATGGCATACAGCTGTTAGTGTCTATCAGAATTGAGGTAAAGCTCAACAATGGTGTGTGTAATGGCCATATTCTGAATAGATGGTGCATGCAAATTTGGTTCGCATTCCTTTGTTACTTGTGTTCTGTGAGATAGTGGCAATACTGGAGGAAGCGATGAGTGTTGGTGGTTCTCGAGGGAGTTGGATGAGATTACGTAACTCGGGGAGAGATGGGAATTTGTTAGTGGGGTGTCCATATTTCTCGCATAGTGCACAAGGAGGTTGGATTCATGGGGGAAGTGGAGCTGTGGGATCCTTCTTCTTTCGCCTTCCCCTAGATGTAGCAGGGGGGTTAGTGAGTGGGGGTGTAGGGGGTATGGTGGGAGTGAGTATGGGAATCTGCATCAGGATTCCTTCTGTTTGGGGAGGGAGGGATGGTTGAGGAACCATCTCAGGTGGATGTAAATACCAAAATAGGATTGCCAACACCATATTAGGAAGGGTAAGTGTTGTAGCGACCTGGAAAGCCTATACACCTGGTGGAGGGTAAAAGAAAGGGATTTGGGTAATGGCTTAGGGGACTGTTTCCCAAACTGAGATCTGGCCCTGGGGAAGATCAGGAATGGGTCAAGCTGAATTTTTCTAGGGGATTCCCGAGGGAGAAGTTATGCGGCTAGTGGGATGTTAGATATAAGAGAAGCCTCACTGGGAGGAAGGGTATCCTCAATGTTAGTTCTTTTGGATGAGAGGACACATACCTAATTGGAAGGATGAATGAGCAGTGGTGCACCATGGTAAGTTCCTAACAAGGATGGGTCTTTGAAAATTCCAAACCCCATTTTGATGAGTGGGTACGTCTCAGGATTAGTATGGATGAAAGGGAGAATGTTATCGATGTTGGCAGAAGGGTTAGGCTCATAATGTGAGACTTGATCAATGGTATTGATCTTCCCGTTATGGGGGAACATCATGGTTCGAAAGTCAGAAGAGGAAACTACCTTCATAGCGTATATGTAGCTACGACCGAACAAGATATTGTAATCGAGTGGGGCATCGATAACTTCAATGTCAATGAGAATGGTCTTTCCCTCGAGTTCTATAGGGACATTTTGGAAGAGCCCTTCGGGAGAAGATGGTCATTCATCATAAGCTCTTAAGGTAATTGACCGATGGTATAAGTTTGGGGGAACCAAGTTTCTACCATACAAACTTGGACACGATGCATGTGGACGCACCTTCATCAATGATGCATCGATGAACTGTAATGTTCCAAATTTTAACGAGGATTTGAAAAGCGATGAGAGTGGGGAGGTGAGGTTCTCCGCTGTCGAGATCAAATGTGATGAATTGAGTATCCGCAGGGTCGACTTCCCCCAAGGCAGAAAGTAATGACTTCTGTTGAGTGGGACAAGTTTGAAGTACTTCTAAGACTGACATGGTAGCTGGGGATTGTGCCAAGTCATCGACCAAATTGTAATTATGAGCCACCCTAGCCTAAGGGTTGTGAACATTCCTATGTAATGGGATGTAAGGGATGCAAAGAGGGTGAGGGATCATTAAAGGGGGTCCCGTTGGTGCTAGGATTGTTTTTGGGGGAATGGGAGGAGACTCAAAGGGTGCATAGTATTGATGACTACGTGTTTGTAGAAGGACTTCTTCCTCACTAGTGAGAAGGATAGTACAATCCACGTGATTGCTTGGATTGAGATATTGTCCCAACTATGGTGGGGTAGGCTGCATGTCTTGTTGGGTTTTCATCACTCCTTGGTGTGGAATGGGGTTCTATAGCATGGCTGGGGGTGGTTGTTGCACGTATTGTTGTGGGGCCTGCTAAGGGGTAGGCGGTGCTGGAGGATATGGTCCATTCAATGAGTCTTTCATCCATTTAAAATCAACGATTTGGGGGAAATGATGAGTATAATGACCGAACTCACCGTATAGGGCACAGGGGAATTTGGTTCGAAGGTTATTGTTATTTTTCCCTTGAAGTCTGTTGTTGTTGCTCCCTGGGGGTTCCGAGTCCCTTGATTCTATTTTCCCCTAGTAGGTTGGTTCTGTTGGGGGTTATTTCTGCTTTGACCTGGGTTGTTATTATTCCAATTTTTTCCTTTATTTTTGGCATTATTCGACCGATGGGTTGGATTTGCCGTATTCATCTGTTCAAAATTTTGATATTGTTGAACGGGAGAGGGTTGAACAAAATTAACCCCAGCGTGAGGGTGTCCTTGTGGTGGAGCCATGGGATATGGAGGGTCAGGAAATGGAAAGTATGGATTATGTTGTGGTAATGATTCATAAGGTACATAGGAAGGTGTGGCACTTTCTCTAGTACTTAGAGTATAATATGAGGTAGAGGGAGTACCAAAACTTGTTTGGATAGGTGGGCGTATTGTGGGTGTCGATGGTGGCCCACTAATGGGTGGAGGAAGGGTAACAGGGGATGGTTGTTGATAAGGGGGTGGAGGATAATAAGGGATTCCTCCATATGTCGGTGGATATTGAGGTGTGCCATACATTGGTGGTTGTTGGGGTTGTGGATTTTGGTGTGTGGTGTTACCAATCAATCTGTCTGCTAAGTGAGACATCCTAGAATTGTCTTGGCCAAATGGCATGGGTCTTGGGAGATTAGGGAGTACTATGTACAAGTATATTGATTGTGAATAGATGAGGTCATATTGTTGAGCCTTACTGATGGCTTCTTCTTCTTATTGAGGGAAGGTGGAAGCCACATCTTTACTGAGGAGAGAGACAATTGATCTGAGAAACCAATCAAGACATTGTTGTTTGGTGCTTTTTGCTTTGCACAAACTACATCGTCGACGCCACTCATGAATGTGATCAGCGATATGTGTGGCTGAGGTTTGTTTAAAATTAGAGAGTAGTTCAATACCATTGTCATGGCAGATTGGTAATTGGAAGAAGGTCAAAAATGCTTTAGCCAAGGACTCGAAAGTCGCATGGGACCCTGATTTTTCATCTACATACCACTTGGTTGATGGGCTAGTGAGTGTGCATTTAAATAATCATATTTAGATGGAATCATCCATGATGTTGTTGGAAGAGCACCATAAGTGGAAAGTCATGACATGGTTGGCAAGGTCATCTCCTGCCTTTCCTTCAAACTTGGGGATATCTGAAGGTAGTTTGGTAGGCATTGCAGGCCATGTGGGGTCATGTAATATAGGACCATTTGTGAGTTTGCTTATATCTGGTATGTTGAGAGAGCCCAAATATGGCATCTAGAGTGGTGGTGGAGGATTAGTTCCAACCATGATGTGAGTGTTTTGTGAACCTAACCCTTGAGGGGGACTAGGTGGGTTTGTACTTCCCTCTTGAGAGGAAGTTGTCCCCCTGCTTTTGTGTAAAGGAGAGAGAGTAGATGGTGGACCTTGGGAATTGGACCCAAGTAAGGTGGAACCAAGCAAAGCATATACGAAGACAGTGGCACTCACACGAGTGTGAGAAGGTGGGGCTAGTGAGTTGGCAAGACTAGGAACTCCCCCTAGAATAGGAGGGAGATTTAGCAAGCGTCTGGAACAACGGGGGTTCTGTGGGTCCCCTATGATGTCTGACTAGCTGAGTGAATGTGTGCGAATGGTGGTGAGAGCAATAAATAAACAAGAGCCTTTGCTGCAATTTTTTGAACTTTACACGATATATATCCAAATCAAATGTAATCAAAAGTGCATCATACATAAAGTGTTTTGATAAAGAAGCATATATGTGGATAGGTGGATTTTGTCTGCGTGGGGAAACAAAGAAAAAAAATGCTCGTGTCCTAGAAGACGTAACGTCCTTCCTCTCAAATAGCACTGGACCTTTCAATAGTACTCAATAGTGGGGTCTAAAGCCACCGGAAGAGGGACTAGTGAAGGATGAAGTAATCAGTTATAATGAGGGGTAGAGGGTGCATATCCCGAAAGAGCTGGCGATATTTCCCAATAGCCACACAAAATACGATCAAGGTGCAATTGTAGCCCACAATTGCCACCTAGGTAGATGTCCTAAAATTTGGTCACTAGGTACCTTGGTAAAAGTGCGGCATTTAGATTTTCGGCCTAAGAAATGGGTCACAGGCTGGATCCTGTCCAAAAGGTGGGTGCCTCAAGGGGGGATGCACAAAACAACCAGACCTCAACCTTCAACCCTTCATGGGTATTTCCCTGCCTTATGGTGTTAGGAACACTTGACTTGGAGGATTTAAAGTTCCTTATTTGACAACTTTATTGTTCTGAAAATGTGAGAACCAGATAACGGGGAGTTATTTGGATGCCTATCCCTGAAATCCTACCTAGACTAAAATATTTATTTTGGCACCTCCTGTGGAGGAAAACATAGTGAGTTTTTAGATTTTTTTTTTAGATGTGGTTTGTTTGAGAGATTTGGGGTGTGAACCAACCTCGTTGAAATTAAGTGGGAGTGGATAGTTTCGTCAAGAAAATGGTGGGGTGTTTCAGAATCCCTTTGGAGGAAACTTACTTCAACCTCCACGCTTCGAGATGAAGACTATGTGAGTGATAAGTGAATTTGTGTTTGAACAAGTGAAAGTGTGCCAATTTTTAATAATTTAGGTGTCACCTTGCTGCATGTGGACTGTGCTTGGTCCTTACAAGTATTGATTACCTAAGTTACTATGTGTCATTGGTACAGCCTTGCGGAATTTTAAAGTCCCTAGGAAACTAGCATGTGGAGATGTGGGTCCTTACTATTCCTTTAACTCCCTATTGTGATTTAATCTAAGAAAGCTTTGAAACTATCATAGATTGTGATCATGTGGGCATGTATGGGTCCGTTACAAAACCTTTAAACTTCCCTAGTGATTTAGTCTAATAAAGTAAATTTCAAAACTATCCTATCTTTGTAGCATGCGGGCATGTGTGGGCCCATTACAAGTTTAAGGTGTGTTTGAAAAATAAACTAAGAGGGGTCTGGAGGGGGTGTTGTCCTCTCCTAAAGATTTTGTCTTTTTAAGGGAGATGAAATTGTCCTACAACCTCTCTCTGATTTTCAAGATCACTTTGTAGCATGAGAGAAGAGCATACTCAACGATTGATATCCAATTTCTGGTCCCAATGCAAGTTTTATATGTGATTTACAAATGATTCCAACTTATACTCTTAGTCAAAACAGGCCATCCATGTGGCAAAATGAAATCAAAAGAGGAAATAATGATTTTAAACCCCCTAAGTGCCTATGTGTTTTGACTAATCCCTTTATATGGAGAGGGAACTAAGTGTGGTGCAGATTAAAACATGCATGGAATCATTTTTAAGAAGGTTAGGGGCCTTCCACAAATCACAAAAAGGCTTACAATGTGTATTTTTCTGCACAGGTGCGCGGGTCTCAGAGTAGACAGAGACACATTGAGCGCCAATGCATGAACTGAAAAAGACTTTTGAGCATGAGTGCGTCGAAGGTGCCGAGTAATACAGTTATTTCGGCGCACGTGCACATGATGCACGACTGTGGGCCAATAAACCCATGCACAACTGTCACACAACCATGAAGAAAATTTCGAATGAAATTCTCTCAACTCAGCTTTGAATTTGATGTTTTGCAGGTCGACTTGGGCCGGTTATGGCACCTGCAGGTTAAATAAACAGAAAGAAGAATTGAAATAACCCAAATGGGGTAGGAAATTGATACCTTTCCCCAGTGGAGTCGCCAATCTATTACACCTATTTTGTCACCTAAATGAGCAAAACAGAGGTGCTTACAAGCCTAGTTGGGTTAGCTAAGCAAGATAGCAGTAAAGAAAAGGGTTAGAAAAATAAACATAAAAGACTAAACTAAGAATTAAACTAGGAAATGAAAGAACAACTAAACTATTGCACATAAGGACATAAGAACAAGAAACAAACAAGACTCATGTCACCAATGGAAATGACTGTATTAGTGAAAAGAAAACACCAAAAAGAAAGGGGAATTTGGGTCCCTTCTTCCTCCAAGGGAGGGCTCTTGGACCCCTAAGATTGAACTCTTCTTACAACTTGAAAACTTGAAAGAAATGGTGAAAGAATCCCAAGCTAACCCACTCAAAAGGTGATGTGGATTGCCCAAATGGAATGGTGCTAGTATGCTTTTGATGAGAAAAGAGGATTCCCCAAGAGAATAGCAGCAGCATAACCTTACAAATGAATTCCTTGAAAATGTAGTGCACCCATGGCTTTGTTTTATAGCACCACTTTGAGGTATTGTGCAAGCAACTTTTAGTGTGAAAAGGGGTTGTTTAGGGCACCTTTAGGTCTTTGACCAACCACCCAGCTGGATCCAACCGATATTTGGATGTCAAATCGACTTGGAAGCTGAACCAGAAGTGGGTGGGAGGCCGACCAACATCATAAATGTGTCGTTCTCAGGTGTGCACGACTTTTAGCATCCACAGTCGCACATCATGCGCATGTGCGCTTTTCCTGCGTTTCTTGATGACGCATGTGTGCACACGCCCTATGTAGTCATAGTGCATCTTGATTTTATAACTGGTTGTATAGTTTTGAACCTTTTGGAAATTTTTTTTTGGTAATTTTGGTCCATGGGTGAACTCATAGCTATTTGAAGATGTTGGATTCCTGTAACCATTTGTAGATGAAATTTTAGTGATAACAATTATTATAACATTTTTATAATATAACATTGTTATATTGTAACAATGTTATAATGTAACAATGTTATAATATAAAATAACAATGTTATATTATAACATTGTTGTTTGTTATAATATAGCATTGTTATATTATAGCAATGTTATATTATAACAATGTTATATTATAACATTGTTATATTATAACAATGTTATAATATAACATTGTTATAATATAACAATGTTATAATATAACATTGTTATATATCACAATGTTATATTATAACATAGTTATAATATCTATGGGACTTGGGCTAGGCCCGTCGGG
>JZKD02S2232768.1:277259-287913 GCA_000966675.3 Picea glauca | reverse complement strand
TTTTTTTTTTTTTTTCGTTTTTAATTAATCCAAAAAAAATGAATTATATTTTTTCCCTAAATATTTAAAAATAGTGTTATTTAACTACAATTATTTTCTATGTATTGAAGTAAGGTAAAAAAAATGTGTTGACAATTATATTTTCCACTATATTAAAAATGTATAGAAGCATAACTTAATTAATGATAGATAATTATATGAAAAATCTTAATTTCAAAAAAATAAATGGAGTACAACATTTTTAACATTGGATGAAGCATGAAAATATGATTAAAAACACCATTGAATAATAAATAAAAATAAAAATAGAAAAGTTTTAAAATAAATAAAAAAACATCGTTGAGAAAAAAAAATGAACAATTTGAAATAAAATGAAAAAATGAGCATTTAAAAAAAAAAGTGGAAACCTTATGTATCATAAAATTTAAAATATCGAAAAACCAACTAAAAATGGATGGGGGTGCTATCGATAGCACCATTTTTAAAAATGGGGTAAAAAACTTGACCCCCCAGAAAACGAGAACTCTGAAGAGTTCTCGTTAAGTTGGTAACTATGTTTAATGATTAAATTACACAGAATGATTGTTTAATTGATCACATAAATGGTTTGGTTAATGTTGAATATTAAGTACATAATTGTTTTATGGATTACTTAATTAATTTTATGAAGAGTCCGCTCTTTTTCCCTACCATTTTTTCACTTTTCATTAATTACAATCCCCTCGCCTTCCCATATTCATTACTCACTCCCTGTTCCTAAAA
Source organism: Picea glauca (assembly GCA_000966675.3). Taxonomy (NCBI): domain Eukaryota; kingdom Viridiplantae; phylum Streptophyta; class Pinopsida; order Pinales; family Pinaceae; genus Picea; species Picea glauca. The sequence goes on along the minus strand of JZKD02S2232768.1, from coordinate 287,151 downwards.
TTTAATTATAGTTAAGAGGAGATTTGTATTGTGGCAGTTTAAGATCACATGGATGGATTACAGAGATGTGTTCTTTGGTTTACATTTCAGTTGATTGTTTTTGTCTGTGAGCAGTAACCATGTTCTTTTTCCCCTCATTTTAACGTTTTTCACTCAATACAAACCCCTCGCTTATCACATAACCTTTTTTCACCCCCTGCTCATTGAAAATGATTAAACAATTTGTATGTATTGGATTGCATGAGTCTGATATGTTTCTAAGCCAAAATTTATTTCATATTTTAATTTTTTTTTTCATGTATGGTTGTTAAAGAAACTATTTTCTAATCAATCATGCATACAAGAATGACATTTTTCAGCCGAAGTAGCCATGGCAGAGGTAACCGAGGAAGAGGTAATTGGAACAGGGGCCCTAGAAGGCCAAGATTCTCCATTCACTTTGATGTTGACTTGCAAGAGTTAGGCCAGCTATTTCAAGATGGGTTTTTTAATTGGATTGGGCAAGGAGTGGTCCAACCTAGGCCTAAAAGGCCTCCCTTCCATGCCCCATAGGTCCCTGGTATCCCCTTTCCCCCTCATGTCTCATTGTAGCCAAAATTTCCTCTGGACAGTTGATGATTTCACGTTACAGAATATCGAACACCTGTGCCAAGTTTTTACGGTGTCTGTGGCTCGTGGTGTTGTGTCCAACAAAACATCTGCATTTGGGTTTGAATTCTCGCCTGTTGTATCTGGATTCTTTGTCATTTTTTGTGGTGCCATAATTTATAAGATAAAAAAGTGAGGTTACCTGTTGCAGAGAAAATCCATGAGTCTTTCAAATAGATAGAACTGCTAATTTGTGAGAGGTGAAAATGAATTCAAAATTGAAGTTCTTTTATTCAAACTAGAGTCATTGATTTTTGTATAGCTTCACTGACGTAAAATTTATTAACTTTAATGGGAAAGTATATCTGGCGATCCATAATCCGCATTTGAATCAATATCCTTAGTTTGTCATAAACGCCATCACACTTCGACGGTTCTCTTTTGGGAGCTTTAGATGTGACAGAGTGGGAACCTCCTGAATCCTGAATCTGCTAAAAGATTAATTTACAAATAATCACTTGTAAAACTTTAATTAATCATGTTTAAGATGGTGCATTAACTTCAAGTGTTTCAGGAGTTCGAGCTTCATGGACTTTTAATGTATCTTGAGAGGAAATTCCCGAAACCTGAAACACAAAGTAATTAATTATCTAGTAATTGATTTTAAGTCCTAATTAATTGCATTTAACTTGAAGTGTTCTGGAAGTTTGAACTTCAGAAATTTTAGAATACAATTGAGGGGAAACGTTCGAAATCTGAATTAAAAAGTCATTAATTATCTCTTGATCATGATTAACTTAATTATTTAATGTTCAATACTTCGACATTTTGACATTTCGGTGATTCATGAATTCATTCTTTGTTAAATTCCCGAAGGATCATCTCCCGTAGTGACGTGTCAACTCATGAAAGACTCAAAAGGTACACATGTCCTAAAAAAAAGGTTTAGGAGAAGTTGTAAGCACACACCTTTGGGTTTCTGAGTTTTGAGGGTTTTATAGTTAAGACTTATTGAAACATCTGAAGCGCAGAGCTCTGAAGTGATCGTTAGATATTTACCTCTTTAAATTTTAGGTGACTCCAAAACTACGGAGGTATTAGGATCATTCGATCAAAAGGAAAAACTTATCAATGACACGTATCATATGGGCCTTATTATTAACCAACCAACAAATGAATTTGATTTAAAATTAAAATGTCATTTACCAATTTTCCGTTTTCTTTGGGTAGAACTATATTTTCACGAGGTAAAAAGTATAAGGCTCAAAAGTACAGAATTTTATGTGTTTCAATAGGGTAAATCATGCAATTGGGCAAGCAAGGAAAGAAGATCAAGTCTGGTTTCCATGTCTCTAGGAGGATTTTGGGCTATCTGGATAGTCTAAGCAAGGAAAATTTGAATAGGAATAATCTGAATGGGGACAATTTGGATCAAAGACTAGAATTTATTATCATCAAAGATAATTTCATTCAACTTAGATTCTGGTCTAGATTTGAACAAGGTTTGCTCAAATTTTAAATCAAATTCAAGGTCATCAATACCTTTTAAACCATCTTTGGGTAATGATAGATTTATGTTCAGGAAGGAAAACGATTTAACTTTCCATTCCTTTATTTTGTGCAATAACTTCTGAGGATTAGACACAGGTGCAATAGGTTCCAGATAAGGGTTCCTTCTAGTCTATATATTTTCTTAGGAGCCAGGATTTATTATTTTCTCAAAACAAAAAACTATGCTACTGATATTTTCAAATGAAGCCGCTAGGGTAATAAAAATTCAGCCAAAACAAAAGTTTATGATTCACTATTACCCTAAGGAATCAAATCTAAGCTTTAAGTCCTTCTTCCTAGGGAAAATTTTCTAGCTTAGTAAATTGTTGGGCTTAAAAACAATCTACAAAGGTAACCTACAAACCAACTTTAAGACGAGAAACTAGCCTTTCCAATCTAGAGAGGGCTCTCTCTGAGACTTGATCTCTGATAGACAAGTTTATTTTCTTGATGGCTAGATTTTAAAATTCAATGTAAATTTTAGTAGGACTGTTGAAAAAGGATAATGTTTCTAGGGTTATGGAGTCAACCCAAGAAAACAAAGTAACAATGCTTGGTAGGTAGAAATACTCAAAGGAAAAAAGGATAAACAAGGTCATGAACTTCAGTATTTAATTTGATTATGTACGGAGGAAGAATAAAAGAAACATACAAAAAATTTAGAGCACCACAATGGATGAATTGTAATCCTAGAAGGAAAGGTACAAACTTCAGAGCATCACCATTAGAATATTTTTCTTAAGGAACTCAGGACTTCTGCATTTGTATTTCTTTAGATTCAGGAAATTACATAGAGGATCAAAATATCTATACTTTTCCCCCGATGCCCCCCTTTTTTACATCAAAATATTCCCTATATATAGAAAGTAAAGATACACTAATTTTATAGAAACCAAACTAACATCTCCTAAATTTATGGACCTGGTTGTTTTCAAAGAGAACAACAACCTTTACAAAAATTGTCAAAAATAGAAAATTCGATTTGGCAATCACAAACTATCTAGGAAGTTGTTTACAATCATAAATTATTTAAGAAAATCACAACCATACGGTTATGATGAAACATTATGTGTATTTCTAGACAATACTATCACCATTGTGCATTATATTTTGGCTTCAGTTGCACAACTGCTGGCTGTGAAATCTGCACAATGATTTCGGGCGATAGATCTTCATGCAAAGGTTGCGCGCGTGAATCCAGTTGGCTGCAGAGAATGGGATCATCCAATTTTTTTGTAGCTTCTTTGTTAAAAGTCACCTGCAGTTGCAAGGCTCTATTTTTCCTTCTCAACGACAAGATTTGTCTTTTCAAATTCTTCATCTGTCTCAAGAAATTCCCATTTATTTTCAATTTTAATTGAGTGCTCGAGAGAGTTGCACATGCATTATCAATAGTTGGTCTGCATTCCATGAAATGTTTTGTGATTCATTCCTCTAACATCATCTTTTCCTCCCTAAGCTCAATGATTACATATTGGGCCGCTCTAAGCTACCTTTTAATCCAATTTAAAATCTTTTCCCTTACTATTGGTGAGGTAGGAGATAACTGACCTGCTTGACTCTATGATGCTAGTGTTTCAATAATTTTTTCTACCAGCTGCCTTTTGAATTCTCTTTTTTCCTGATAAAATTGGGCTATGACGTGTTGATATTTCTTTAGATGTTGTTTCACTTCGTGAGTATTTGCATTTTCCTCACCTAACTCCTCCTGCCTCTCATCAATTCCATGGTTTGCACATTCAACATGCTATAGCTGAATTTTGGATATGGGAAATCTCATGGCAGAGGACCTGGTGTGTGGTTTACTGAGAGCTTGGATCTCCTTAGTTTTATCAGTACATCTTTACTTTCTTCTCTTCATGGATGTTGGTTGACTGAATGACGAGTCTTTTATTTCTTTTTGTTTTCTCCTTTCAGTAACATTTCCCCATCTCGCCTATAAACTATGAAGTGTTGATTTCTCAAAATATAGAGGAATGTATCCTTTAGGGTATGTGGGAATGTTAGTTGAAATCATAAAATAATTCCAGTCCTTGTTCAAATTTCTCAACTCTTCAACCACCAACATCTTAATTAATGAAAAATAAAATAAGTTGTTCCCTGGATGATCATCTTTGGCCTGGACATTGTCTGCCATCTTTCTCAGGCCTTGACAAAAGAAGAAAGGTAAGTTTAATGGATTTTTCCCTGTGAAATGCATCAATAACCTGATGTGGTATGGATGTACCTTGTCGAATATTCCTTCAAAGGTGAAGTATTTCCTGATTATCTTCAAAAGTTTCTGAAAAGGCTTCAAGAGATACTCACTTGGAATGTCAGCTCCAATTTTCCCATTTCAATATTCAATCTTGATGAAATACGTATAACATGAAATGTCTAAAGGTATAAATTTAACCATTTTTCTCCCTACAGAGGGATCTCCGTCGTAGTTGACATAGTTTCCTCTGTCACTTGGAAAGTGATTCCTGGAATTGTCACACTGACACCAGTAAAATTGAGGGAGAAATTCTCAGTTAGTTGCACATTATATCCTTGAATCCTTTCATAGAAACACATACATCCAACTTGTTCAAAATACGCCTTGATTGTTGGGTCTACATTTACTAAATTTAAATCCTGTGGTTCAAACCTCATGACCCTGCTACTTCTTGAATTATTTCTTTTTCTTTGGGAAGTTTCCATGGTGGTGGTATATGTTAATTTCAAGCGCACATCAATAAATTGTAATACCCTCTCTGTGTAGAGAATAAGAATGATGAAGTTTGCAGAAGGTACAAGAAAATATAGCAATAGGAATCTCTGTGCGGCAAACAGATCAGTAGCAGAAAATCCAGCGCAATGAGAAATTTTGTGCAACAATAAAGTGCGACCGAAAAATTATGCACAATGGAAAACTCAACGTTGTAGAAAAAAACAATGGAAGACTTGGCGCAGAAGAAAATAACAATGGAAGACTTGGCACGACAATGAACAATCAGTGTAACAGTAGGTAATTTAGAAGGAAGAAGGATGACTGCGAGAATAAACAACTCATTCCAAAAAGCTAGTTTGCAATGGGCTTCAAGAAAACTTCGGAACAATGGATGAAAACAATGGAGGAGACGTAGAAAAATAAAAATAGCAGACTTACGTGACAACTGACAACAAATGGTTTTTACACAGCGAAGGGATTCAGAGCTTGCTGAGAAAACTATGGATAACGCACAAATTATGAAAGTGATGGAGAAGCAGAAAGGTGACCAATATTTATTATTGAACGGATAAGGAGTGAAATCATGGAAAAGGAAGGTAAATCCATAGAGACGAGAAGTTCGAAAGAAGGTTAAAAATTTACGTAGTGAACTCGTGCACCGAGTACACTTTGAAGTGTGAAAAGTACAAACGATAGGAATTGCATGATTGTTCACTTTTTTGAATTCATGATTAGGTAATGATGCTCATAATATCTTTAGACATGACCTTTATCCTAATCACTTGACTTGAATTTGGTACCTAAATTCCCCTTTTTTCACATGACTCGATATTTCAGAAGATACACCCTTACAATTCAAACATGACTTATCCTTACACCCTTTTCCCTAATTTTATCCAAACTCCTTACTTGATTTTTCAAGCCATCCCTAAGTTTTCTCACTGACTTCATAAACTTTGACACACCAACTACGACTTATTTTAGGAAAACTTTATTTTTTCAAATAACTAAAACATGACTCTAAAAAATTGGAAGAAACTATGAATCTAACTATAAAAAACATGGTGTTAACAGATTCTACTATTACATCCGATGAGTTTGCTCATTTACCAACATTGCAACTAGTAGGCCTGATTAGAGCTTATATCGCGCACTTGGAGAAAAGGATACAACAAGATGAAAGAGAATTTGAATTCTAGAAGCAAGAAGGACTCCAGGAACAAACATAAAAGGGATAAAGTGAAGGACAAACTAACAAAATCCCGGACAACTTTCAGAAAGACAATGCCTTAGTTGTCGGAGTTTATAGAAAAAGATGAGCCAGCAGAACATATTGAATTCGTTAAGGTAGAGTGGGTTGATATGGAATACCGATCAAAAGACTTAAAAGTGCACTTTAGGGGAATCAAGTTAAAATCCAAAGTACAACCCAAAGAATTAAAGAAATAATTGGAAAAGGTTGTTCTGGAAGGAAACAATGCCAAAGTTGCACTGCATAAAAAGAATGCAGAGTGCACAATGATCTTCAAGGAAGTTAGTGATTGGATGGGAGTAATCTATCGATCCAACCAAACATCGGAGGACTTTCACTTGAAGATGCAATTCCTTATTGAAGAAGTTGGAAAAGGACTAGATCCGTTGGAACAACAAGCTAAGTTCGATGAAATCCAACAAGTGGACAATGATTTGAATGCACTATTTTAAGCTCAGATAGTGGACAAGAAAGAACTCTAAGAATTTCGACCGGTATTCCAAACTGCTTACCTACATATGCACCAAGTGGATGTAGTATCAAATTCAAAATGGAATTCCCTCATTGCATTCAATCCAAACTAATTCACCACAGGCGCTACCCAACAGTTTGTTGCCGAAGCTTCCTTGTTGTAAGAAAATGGCAGGACAAGGTAGAACACTTCCACAAGGTCAGAAAGGAATACCATGAACTTCTACTAGAGTTGGGCCCTTCATTTGAAGGAGACAAAGAATAAATATATCAAGATAGAAGTGGAAGAAAGATGGAAGAAGAATTTAAAGACAAAGATGGAAAACTGGCCAACCCAGAGACGATGGAAAAGATAAAGATTTGACTCGGGACAAGTCAAGGATTGTGGTCGGGCCCTATTGGGCCCTTCATTTTGTTGAATAGAACTTGCGCAAGCTACTTTAGAGCTAGATAACCAAGAAAAGGAAGGAAAATAAGGATGGGAAAATGGAATGCACAGCAGGAAGCAGTTACAATAGAAAACAGTTGGAAGAATAATGCAACACCAATTTTGAAGAAATACGTTGCAACAGAATCAAGAAGAAGAGAGAAATCATAGGTTCTCAACCAACAATCTTGGATCATATTATATACAAAATCCATATGATTGTAATAGGGGGATCTAGTTATTGTTTTTGTTAATCGAGTTGAATAATGAGAATTGGGTTTTGGAACTAGATTGTAAAATGTAAGGGAAAAGAGTCAAATACTACTATAGAGGTAGCGAGAGAAAGAGGCTTAGATAACCTTGTCTCATACTGTTAGAAAAGTTATTGTTGATTATATTTGGCATGACTATTTCTATGTCTGACTCAATCTGTTCATGTATCATGAGAAGATATATGATATAATATAATATAGTTCGAGACCCAATTAAAAACAAAATCTCTTGTGTACTTCACCTTCTAATTCTGTAGACTGATATGTTGTGTTATCTTTTATGTCTGATATGCTTAATGATTATAGCTTCCATATGAATGTCTATGCAACATTTTTTCTCCCTTCTGGGTTAGGAGATGTTCGATATTGCAACAGGTTTAATATATCTCACACAAGACTAATATGAATCTTGATACCTCAGGGATCTGACTAAGTGTTATTCTTACCCTTACCTATATTACTTGTCTTAGTTGTGCCTCGGGTGAGATTTCTTCCCTCTCGGGAAGATGAAAATTCCAGAACACTCGACTACATTGGTACCTTTTGTTGGTAACCTAAAGAGAACCCTCATCTGAAAAATTTGTTCCAACAAGTAGCTTCCTCTAGAAGTATCCACTTAACCACTTTGTCCACTTAGCCACTTTTTCCACTTAGTCACTTTGTCCACTTAACCAACTTTTTCCACTTAGCCACTTTGTCCACTTAACCACTTTGTCCACTTAACCACTTTATGCACAAATAGTAAACTCTCCACTTCTAGTTGCAACTAATTTATTTTTAATTGTTTTCTTGTTGCAACCACTTAACCCATGAATAACCACTTTGTCTGGTCAACTTCTTCTAAGAGCTTCTAGAATAAGTTGACTTCTTTGACCTTCTAGGGGCTTCTAGATAACTCATGAGGGTTCTCTAACTTCACATGGCCATAACTCTCTAACCATGAGGAGTTATGTGACGTTCCACATATCACCGAAAATGACATGAAATATACTATCGATATGGAATATTTTCTCTTATAAATTCATTGATATTCATTAAATTATTCCTTAATCAAACTTGGTTTTCCTAACCAAACTATTGGGATACTAAACCATCTAACCATTTTGACTTCACAAAGCGTCTTCCCATGAGGTATTTCACCATAAGGGGACCACTTTGAGAAATTTATACAAGAGCGTATTCCCATGAGGTTTTTAACCATAAGGGGATGCTATAGCGGGAAAACCCCTCTACGGGCTACACCAGGGTTCTAAAGTGCAGGCATAGCTAACCGTCTAAAGTATCCTACTTTTTATCAACTATCCTGACATTACCCCACAATCATACATAAAAGACAAAATATAGGGATCCAGTAGGCATACCTTAAACTCCACGTCCGATGTTGATCCCTTTGCGCTTAGTTGTTTCCTGACTGCAAGTCTCCTCCAAAGGCTGACCTATATTCACCAAAATACAAACAAGAAACTACAATAATGCATTATATATATGGATTAGTGTGTTAGACATAATAAACAAGAAATGTAAACAAATTATAGAAATTTAAGACGTCATTTGGCGAGACGAAAAAAGTACTTATTTATATTAATCTCACAAAAGTCACTTACAATATGAGACTGACACTGCTCCTCGAAATCAGTCCTGGGCTCCTCTTCAGAATGCACCAACTACTTCCATGTCTCCTTATCCTCTTCAATTCTCTCTAGGGAAATGGAAAGGGCTTGCAATGGAGGAAAATGGAATTTTGGCTCAAACTCACAATGTGGTTGTCGACTATTGGGGCAAAGGGGGAATACGGAAATGGGCATAGTTTCTATTCTCTCATGCTTCTTCTTGAAATGAGACCCCAACACCTTATTTTATAGGCCAAAGGAGATAATAACGGTTGGGGTGACTGGCTATGGGTGGTCAAACGGTTAAGTAATGGCCCAAAAACCCGTATCCCTTTGAAATTTTCATTTTTCGTGATATTTTGTGAGTGTACGTGGGTTGTAGTGGTGCAACAAGCATGCGTACATAGGTAGTAGTGGTGTAGGGTGCATACACCTTCAAAAAAATGGTTTTTATAAGAGCTTGTTCAGTGATGGCTTGGAAAAGATAGCAAGTTAGATGGCCTGATGTGATCCAGGTGGATATTGGTGGCCACCCACCTATTCCACTTGGATCCCCACCATTGCTTCTTTTAGTTTTTCAGTTTCCGCACAGTTTACTATTTTTAGCAGTTTTTCGGGTCCTGAACTTCCGGAGCCGTTTTGAGGCCTTAAACGACGTTTTTTTGGGAAAACGGGGAGCAAAATGGCTAGTAGACAAATACTTCTCACCCAAAATTTGTAGTCCTCAGATAGATATTTCTAACAAGGTATGGAACACGTCAAACAGAGATCGTATGCCAAAGTTATGTCCCTAGGAAGTTGATGTACTAACTTACCCAAACGGGGCCCATAGGCTTGGCGTTTCATCTCCTAGGGTTAGGTCTTTGGATGTTTAGGGTTTTCCATCATTTCTCAATAATAATAGGCCTTTGAGACTCATTGTAACATAGTTCAGAGGCCAGTAGCCACCACATCTCTTCTCAGAGATAAGCTACCAACGCCCTAGCTAGTTTATTTCCATTCTGTCTGTAAGCATATTTCAGTCATTTG
>JZKD02S2232768.1:243123-274041 GCA_000966675.3 Picea glauca | reverse complement strand
GGAAGCATTACATTTTGGGAAAGGAAACGGTCATCCACACAGACCACCGACCCCTGCAGTTCATACAGACATAAGGGAAGTTGCAGAACAATCACCATCAGAAGTGGTCCACATACTTGCAACAATTTCATTTGAACATTAAGTACAAAAAAGGTAGCACCAATAATGTTGCAGACTGCCTCAATCGACCACCCATCGTGGCGCTAACCATGGTGCTCAACTCTTGTGGGCACAAGACTTACGATTGGCCGCTTCTCTACACAAGTGATCCAGAATTCGGCCACACATACAATACACTCTTGGAGGGTAAGAAAGTTCCCAATTTTCACCTCCAGGATGCCCTGCTTTGTCACCTGGGACACCTTTGTGTTCCTTCAAGTGAGCGTGCCAAGATGATTTGGGAAGCACACTACAGTCGGGTTGCTGGGTATTTCGGGGTTGAGAAAACCATGGCAGTACTGCACAAGTATTTATATTGGCCGAACCTTCGATAAGATGTTGGGAAGTACATCAAGTCCTGCACTACTTGCGCCATTGCCAAACTGACCATCAAGAAGCAAGGCCTCTATACTCTGCTTCCTACCCCTAGTCGACCTTAGGAATCCATCTCTATGGATTAAATGTTGGGCCTTCATTCTACTAAGCATGGAAATGACTGTGTTTTTGTGGTCGTCGATCGATTCTCGAAAATGTCCATTATGATAGCTTGCAAGAAGAATATCATAGTAGAAGCCACTGCTAAACTCTTCTTTGAACAAGTGTGGGTACACTTTGGGATCCCACAGTCCATCATCTCAGATTGGGATAGTAGGTTCCTCAGTACATTTTGGTCCATCCTTTGGTCGATGCTGGCCACCAACCTCACCAAGTCCACAACTTTCCATCCGCAAACTGATGGCCAGACAGAGGTCATCAACCAGATGATCGTACACATTCTGCACATGTACAATTCAAAGCATCCACACACATGGGATGAGAGCCTCCCCTATGTACAACACATCTATAATCGGGCTCTCCATAGTTCAACCAACCATAGCCCCTTTCAAGTGGGCTTGGGATTCCAGCCACTATGTCCCATTGAAATAGCCATGCCATTTGTGGCTACTCAGGAAGATTCAACTCATGTCTAGTCTGAGGCTAACAAGGAAAACAACTTCATTGAGCACATTCAACACATCTGCCAATAGGTTCATGACATATTGGATAGAGCCAATGCTAAGTACAATCAGTGACATGATCAACATCGGGTGCCACACAACTTCCAGGTGGGGGACAAAGTGTGGCTACATTTGCAAAAGCAACACCTCGCTGGACCCCACCGCAAGCTTCGTCCGCTCTGATATGGGTCGTACACCCTCACCAAGGCTATAGGGTAAAATTCCTTTGAGCTCAGCATTCCACCATTCCTTGGTCTGCACCCAGTGTTCAATGTGGGCTGCCTTCGGCCCTACTTTCCACCTCTACTAGACACATCCTACATGGCAGAACAACTCACACAAACAGAGTTAAATCCAGACTGCATGGAACAAGCCAGAACTGATCAGATCATGGATACACAGATCAGGCACACCTGAAAACAAAGGATACCGCTATATCGAGTTGTCAAAGTAGGCCAACTCCTTCACCAAGGCAAGTGGCTCACCAGGGACCAAGTTCAGCAGAAGTTTCCTCATCTCATGGAGGAACTCAACGCAATGGGGACCATTGCTTCCTAAGGGGGGAGGAATGATCCAGGTGGATATTGGTGTCCACCCACCTATTCCACTTGGACCCCACCATTGCTTCTTTCAGTTTTTCAGTTTCCGCACAGTTTACTATTTTTAGCAGTTTTTTGGGTCTTGAACTTTCAGAGCCGTTTTGAGGCCTTAAACGACGTTTTTTGGGAAAACTGGGAGCAACATGTATGATAGATTGATGTTTCTCACCCAAAAGTTGTAGTCCTCGGATAGATCTTTCTAATGAGGTATGGAACACGTCAAACGAAGATCGTATGCCAAAGTTACGTGCCCAGGAAGTTGATGTACCAACTTACCCAAACGGGGCCAATAGTCTCGGCGTTTCATCTCCTAGGGTTAGGTCTTTAGATGTTTTAGGTTTTCCATTATTTCTCAATAATAATAGGCCTTCAATCCTCATTGTAACACAATTCATAGGCTGGTAGCCGCCACATCTCTTCTCAGAGATAAGCTACCCGCGCCCTAGCTAGTTTATTTCCATTCTGTCTATAAGCATATTTCAGTCATTTGTTATTAATGAAATGAAGTCTTATTTCCGTTGCATCTCTGCGTTTATGTGTATTTCTATATTTCATTGTGTTCCTACATAAATCTAGATCATGATGCCCAATATGCATGTCTGGTGCAATTTAGGGTTATAACAGATGCCCCCTAATGTGTGAGGTTAGAAGAGCACATGATGGCCAAAATACATTACAAATCTTCACCAATGTACGAAGCGAGTGAGCCAAGGAACCAGAGTTTAGGAGGTTCCATCTACAAAAATAACAATTTGTCTCACCGAGGCAGGCATACCCATGCTCGACATGAAATAAAATCATGGCTTCCAATCAAATACATTGCAGATCCATGTCATATAACTATATAAAGTGTAGCTGTGAGCAGTACACAGTGGATCTACATATCAAAATCAACATATATACATGTATGGTATCCATCTTCACGAAGCCAATGACGCCTGATGGCTAGAGATGAGGTCTCAAGAGCTCGAGCAACAACTTCAAAATCTTCAAAACTCGGGTAGGAGTGTAATATCAGTGTACGAATTCATGACCTAGAGGTCTTTGACAGCTCGTTGGGAACAGACAAGAGGATCTTGGTGATCAGTGAAGAGAACTTCATTGATTTTGAACAAAGACTTGATTGGTCTTTCGTGGTGGCCGAGCATGAGGACAAGAGACAAACTACAGAAGGGCTGACTCAATTTTAGTAAGACTTCCCTTGGATTAAATCATGACAAACGATGAGACTGAAGCAACATGGCATTGACATAAGTTCACGATGCAGGAGGCAATGTGAACTCTCCATATGTTTGGAAGGGTAACAAAATGGAGGGGGACACAACTCTATGTAGCGAGAACAAATTCCTAAGGTCATATTGAATCCTAGATCTTGATGAACAAACTGAAGGATGTGCTTTGTCCAAGGGTGACTCGTTGTGTTTTCAACAAAAAGAAAATACTTTTCCCTTCCTCTTTTTGGGGTATATTTGATTCTTTTTGTCTTTTTCAATAATTATAGAAATTTTGAAAAAGAATAAAAGAATTCTACATTACAAAGGAGGAATGAGTGTCGCAGACATACTAGATCCAAGTGCAAGGAACACACAGATGCTCGGAGCAAGGGGACATATGCAGGAAAAGGACACTGGGAAAAATCCTCCATGGGTAAAGGTGTCAAGACACAGAGGCAAAGTGCTACAAGGCTTGCATATAAGGCATGCTTCAGATGGTTCAGTTGAGAGCAAAATGTATCTGACATTAGGCCAAAGACACAAGAATGAAAATGCGATTAATAAGACACAATGATAACGTACTTCGATTTAATTTTAACGATCCCAGAGAAGGTAATCTCAGAGGTTTTTCATTTTTAGAGAGTTTTAAAAAGCATAAAAGGAGAGTCCATTGGGGTACCTTTTTCGAAGCTAGTCTAGTCGGCTTAAAAAAGGGATAAACTAGCACCGAAAAGACGTCTATTCAAAACCATTTTAACAAGTGTGACAAAGACAAGATCACTTGACAATCTTTTCGTATTTAAGGAGTATGAAAAGAGCTTAACTATGGACTCCGTAAAGGATGTTCTTCTGGATCAATTTAATGAGTGTGAAGAAACAAGGTCACTCGACCATCTTTTACATTTTAGGGAGTCTGAAAAGAGCTTAACTATGGACTCCGTGGGGGTTCCTTTTTCAAAAATTTAGTCCCTCCGGCTCGAAAAAGGGTTAAATCTATACCTGAGAATACTCTTCTAGAGAACCGAGGCTCCTAGAGTATACCTTTGTTTGTACATTTAACCATCCAGACCCAAAAAGTGGTAAAATACCATCGGACAAATGCGCCTTCAAATTTTAGTTTGGCGAGCGTGAAGGGAAACAAGATCGTTCGACAATCTTTTCATATTTAGAGGGTCTAAAAAGGGCTTAAAAGAAGACCCGTTGTGTTTTGGGAGTCTTGAGGGTGAGGTCAAGAGTGATAATGAGTCATGAAAATGAGGCTCAAACTTGTAATCAGGAAAAACTAATAAGGAATCCCGAGCCTATAGTCATTAATGATCGCATGGACACCAAAATGCAACCATGATCTACCTAGGGAATCCATGTAAAAGTAGGCTCTACCACTAAATTACAACAATTATAGAGCATGAGTGAGGGTTCTGTGTTGCCATTCGGTGGGATTGATCCGATGGCAAAGAAAAAAAGACAACGAGATGAAGAAAGTGGAGGTGGAATCCTAACTTAGATGCAAAAAAGTTTAAAAAATGACTTTTTACCAAAAGACCTTTAAAAATGACCCAACTCTCAAAAATTTTCCCAATACACAAAGTAATACGTAACGTAACATCCCCTAAGAAAATCAAGAACCATACTAAATGATTTTCAATGCTAGAAAAAATGACAAAAGGGTCCAAAAAATGAGAAAAAGGGGCGAAAAAGTCTATAAATAGAAGCTGGAAGCTCATTATCACCATTGTAAATTAAGAATTGACAGAAAATTCAAAAACACCCCTTTTCCAAAAGAGTTGATTCCAGGATATTTAGTGGACGAAAAAAACTTCCGCTTGGACCAAGTAAGTACAAACTAGCCTCTCTTGCATTTCCATTCTTCATTTTTTCATTTATTTTTGTTTTTTTGCAGGGCACTGACCTTTAAAGAGGTCGGCCCTGTGTGTAAATGGGTTGTCCAAGAAAATCCTGCGTGTACACGTAGGCAAAATATAATTTTCCCACGTGCACATGTGACTGTCACCAAGACAACCCGTGTACACCCTCAAATAAGTGGAAAAAATGAAAATGCAAGAGTTAACTCTCCATCAATTTGTCATTTTGTAGGATGTACATTCATTGGAGAGTGAGGGAGAATGAGGACATTGATTTCTTGGTCTCATAAGACCCTGTTGCTATTTCCGTTTTATCACAATGTGGGTTACTAAAATTATTCCAGTGTCCATTTATGAGGGCACAACCCACGTTGTTGAATGCTTTGATAGATTACTGGCATCCTAATGTAGAGGAATTTATGCACGAGGGGCAGTCGTTGACTCCAATGACTAAAGACATTTACTTCTTGACTTGTCTCTCAAGGAGACAGGATCCAATCAACTTCTGTACTTTTCCCCCTGGGCCTCACAACATTGAGGAGTTGATTGTACTCCATTGCGAGGCTGGTACTAAGAAAGTAGGTTCTCAGGTACCTATACATAAGATCAACAACCTATCACTCAAAGTGATAGTTATACTCATTGGGTGGATCACTGGTTCTGCAGATTTACATTAGGATTCTCAGGCGCACATGCATTGTGCAGTACAGTGCTTAAATGCATGGATTTTCGACTGGAGGAAAACCATGCTGGATTGCATGAAGAGACAACTAACAGAGTGTCAGATACGGGAGCACTGAAACTTCGGGTTTGGGATTGTTTTGTGTTCCTTTTTATTTGAGAGGGTACCCAGTCTTAGTCCTCGAGAGAATATATGAGGGCATGAGGCCTCTCTCCCATCTCTATGCAGATGGGTGGCGTTGTTTCCATGACAGTGGGGAGGGAGGACCATCGAGGCCTTCGATGATAATTTTTTTGACTGGTGGTCATGGCAGATTCCAAAAATAAAGGACTACCCCCATGCCAGGACCAATTTTTCTAGGGATCCTGACATGCCTGTACCTCCCAGAGTGGAGGGAGGAGAGATGGGTAAGTTTCCTTTTAAAAAGTTATCAATTTTTTTTATTTCTTTTTATATATATATCATTTTTTTTGTATACCAGAGTATCTGACACTTATGTATCTATTATGTATAGATGTGGGACTAGTGCATCCAACAGAATTCTCGAGGACTAGGCGGCGTCTTCGACCAAAGGCAGAACCAACTGTAGCTGCCGGACCAGGAACAACAATAGGGGGGCCTCCATCCAGAGAGGCTGAGAGAGTATTGAGTCGGGTAGAGTGGAAACTCACCATGCTCACTCGTACAGTCCCTATGGTGGAGATCGAGGATCTCCCACTGTCGATGCAACCTCATGTAGTTGGGGTGCCACAAACCTGGGTCCATCTCTTTCGGCGTTTGGAAAATGTCATTTTTCATTATGGTAGGGACAAAGGCCCCACCCTTAGCTATGTTGGACTACTTACGTGGCGAGAGAACTTTTTGTATTTTTTTTAGGGAATAATCCCCATGACTCTTTAAGGGACATATTTTTGAGGCGCTTGCACCCTATCATGTACTCAGATATGTTTTGATATATATATATGTGTATTTACATATTTTTACGTCTTATGGATTACATCTATTTGACAAATGTATTTACATGTGCATGTGTGTGCTTTTTCTTACATGTGTGCAATATGCCAATCTAATACATGATTAGCTAGAGTATCTATGATTTGATTCAATCTCCTAGGAACATGGATATACGTAATCTAATCAAAGATTCGTTCTAAGAGATGTACCCTAAGGAACCATCGGTGTAGAGTAGGATCGTGAACGTGGTAAACCCCATTTAACTAGGACACAACCAGCTGAGCATCTAAGTAGACCCGGAGGTGAGAGATACTATGCGATAAAGCATCACTAAGCAACTCTAAGACTGTGCTGTATTCGGCGATGTTGTTTGTGGCTTCACCTAAACCAATACCTCCTGAAGAATAACAACTGGCCCTGAGGTGTGAAAATCACCCAAGTTGTGAAAGAAAGCCTCTGAGTGTGCCGGCTAGCACCATCCACAAACCCAACAAACACCTCTGATTCACTTAACATCTGCCACAGTGAAAAAGATGACATAAAAAATGACATGTCCATAAAACCAAAAGAAAAAAACTAAAACGAAAATGTATAAGACTATACATATGTTACAAGAAGTCACCCAAGGTGACCCACCTATGAGTAATACTTCTTTAGGTAGATCCCATTTCTAGGCTCCACCAAATCATTTCCATCAAAGGCCACCAGGCGATAAGTGCCCTTCTTTAGAACCTCCTTCACGATGAAAGGTCTGAACCACATGGGTTTGAACTTGCCTGCCCCCAGGGGGTTCTTATCTTGGTCATAGAATAGGACAAGGTCGCCTTCAGATAAAATATGAGGATGAACAGACCAATGATACTGACACTTGAATTTTTTTTTATGATCTTTGTTAGCCAAGGCTGCATTCTGACACTGCTCATCGAGCTTCTCAAGATATAGTAAACACTCTTCAAGCGGTGAAGTGTCTAGAAATAACTATACTGCCAACTTTAGAGATGGGATCTGGCACTCTATAGGAAAAACTGCTTCCAGCCCATAAACGAGTTGAAAAGGTGAGAAACCGGTTGCAGTCTTAACAAATGTTCTGTAGGCCCATAATGCTGAGTACAACATCAAATGCCAATTTGACTTGGCCGAATTGATCGTTCATTGTAAAATAGTCTTAAGGGATTTATTCATAGCTTCCACCTGACCATTCACTTGTGGGTAGTAGGGTGACAAATGTTCTTGCCTCAACCCAAGATTTGACGTTAACTTAGACATCATTTTATTCTGAAAGTGACTACCATGGTTAGTGACAATCTCTCTCAGGATGTCAAACCTTCCTATTATTTGGTTAAACAAAAAGAGATTTGTTGTCTCGCCATCATCTTTAAACATTGGCATAGCTTCGAACCACTTATGAAGTAGTCTACTGCTATGATGTTATAATGGTGCCCCCTTGCAGAATGGGGGTTGCATGTAGTGTAATCAATCCCCCACTTGGTGAAGGGACCAACTGTGATGACAAGAAACATGGGAGTGGGGTGTGCCCTCATCTTCTGAGAGAAGATCTGACACGGGTGGCACTTCTTGACTGATTCAACATAATCTTTGATTAATGTCAGCCAAAAGTAACCAACTTGTAGAATCTTTTGGGTTTTTGCCAACCCAAAAAAATGACTGCCACATGCTCCAGTGTGGCAATCATTAAGCACGATTTTTGCTTCTTCATGAGTGAGACATCAACGAAGGATGCAATCTACACCTCGATGATAGAGAGTGTCCTCGAGTATGAGATAGTTTGGCCTGATGGCATATATGACGATGCTCATCACGAGAAGCAGAGGTGGGGCACTTCAAAGTCTAGAGATAGACGAGTATATCTCCGTACTAGGGGTCCGAAGATGCGATAAAAAACGTGTCTCCTTTGATAGGTGACTCCTCTAGTATAACACCACCTGATTCGACCGAAAGTTCCGAGATGAGTTCCACAAAGACTAATGGATTTTTGGATTTCACCAAAACAAAATCCAAGTCGAATTCCTAGAGGATAACTATCCATCTACTGATATTTCCTCCGATTACATGTCATGTCAACACGTATTGAAACAGATTCGCAACGACAATGATAGTGGTCTTGCGAAATATATTCTCCAGGACACCAGGTGTTCTGGAGATATCAATGGGTATCGTTTTAGCAATGTTTTCCATATTTCCTTCAGCGTAAACAATGTGCATAGCCAAAGGATTGATAGGAAAAGCCTTATCTCCAATCATAGTCAGAGTGAATTCTCTTTCTTCAATTCTTCTTAACTCTTGGAGAAAATAAGATCTGTGATGGAGATCATCCCAGGGTCTGTTCAGACTATTCATTACCTCAATAATCGCCTCGTCTGAGGGAAATACTAAGTCTAAAGAATCAATATCGACGAGGGAACCTTGAGCCCATGTAGGCTTGAGAACCAGATCTAACTCATGTGTGGGAGTCAGATCAGGGTCGACGGAAGCTTTCTAAACTATAGAGTACGCAACTTCAGTCACAGAAAAAGGCATGGCCATGACATGGTGCCTTGTCCCTTCCATCATGGATGATGGGGAAGGAAGAGTCCATGGATCATTAAATTAAGTATTGAAAAATGACGAGATTTGAAATATTTCAGCCCTAGGCTGGTCAGGGATAGTCGATATGCAGTGGAAATTGTTAGTTGGAGGCGGGTAATCAAAAGTACCCATCAAAGGTGGGCATAAACAAACCCCTATGTTGACAATGCCAGGCTAAGGGTTATCAATCATCGAGACCGTGGATACCCCTGATGAAGGGTCAAGATAGTAGAAGGATATCTGATCAATGGAAACAATCTAACCCTCATGTGGAAATAAAAATACCTGGAAAACTGTCACGACCACTGCTTGCATAGAATAGGTCCAACTCCTTCCTAGCAAGAGATTGTAGTCGAGAGACACATCAACCACTTCAACCTCGACACAAACGGTTTTCCCTCCTAACTGCACAGGAAAAGAGGGGATGACTCCATGTGGTCGAAACAAATGACCATCGAAAGAGGTAAAAAGAGTAGGTGACAGAGACAAAATTGGTTGGTCAATAGCCTTCTAACACGCCAAAGTCATCATGCATGTTGAGGCACCCCCATCAACCACTGTGAGAAAAATGTTACGCGTAAACATTTTCATGGTGTAAGCCACTACTATTTGAAATGCCACGCGGTAAGGAAGACGAGGTTTTAAGTTGGTCTTATTAAGCATGATCATTCCCGGATTACAAGTCTCAGTAGATACTAAGGCATCTAACAGAGCCTTTCTCTGGGAAGGGAAACTCTGGAGGACTTCCAAAGAAGACATTGCATAAGGGGTTTGTGACAAATCCTCCACCACAGAGTAGTTCTGGGCAGCCCTTGCATTTGGGTTATGGGTAGATTTCTTGAACGCACCTTTTGGGATGTGTGTCATTGTTTCTCCCAACGTCTTCTCAATATGGAGAGGAAGAGATGTGTTTTCGGCTTCTTGACCCTTCTCAATGATGTTTGGCATTCTGTGGTCATGTGTCCTAGTTGTTATATCAACGCTACCTTTCATCATGTACACATTTGCGGATGAAGGATTACTCGAAGATGGAGGGGCTCCCTGAGTGCCCCCTTCTACTCTAGAAGAGGCTTGAGTTAGATTTTTCCCATGTGGAAATGGGTTTGTTAACACGTTAGGTTGTTGTTGTGCCAATAACTTATGGGCCTCCGCAAGTTGAGGGAACTAGTGAGTCGGATGGTATTCCATGCAAATATTACATCGATACTTCAACTTCTTCTTTTTAGTGTTGCCCCTGCCAGCATTATTGGTAGGTTTCTTATCCCCCTAACCCTTCTTTCGCTATTTTTTCTTTCTGTCAGGTTGCTAGATGGCCATCGGGTTTGTTGATTTCACTATTTACATCCGATGTTTGGGTAGCAGGAACAGCTGAACCGGTGGTCTGGCTGGTTGTTTTCTATTGTATCAACAATTGATGCAATTGATTTGACAGCTGATCAATGGGCTTCGTTTGCGCTGAACCGAAAATACCATAAGCATGTGGTCCAGACCTCTATCTAGTCTTGCCAAGTATTGACCTTGGTGCATCTGGAAAAACTTTGTAAAGTACACTAGACTGAGAGTAAATTAGTTCTAGCTATTGGGCTCTCATTATTGCATCTTCCTCTGAAAAGACCCCCGACGTTGCAACGTCCTTAGATAAGTGAGGTACCAAAGACTTAAGGAACAACTCAAGAAGGAATGTTGGTGGGACTGGCACTTTTATCAAACTCTTCCGGTTTCTCCATTCTCAGATGTGATCTGAGATATGGTCCTCTTTCTTCTGCTCAAAGTTGGCCAACAATTGGGTGTCGGCGTCGTATCTCACAGGTAAATTGGAAGTGTTTTAAGAAAGCCATTGCCAATTTGTTGAAGGAAGAGTATCTTGAGAGGTCGAGCTCGATGTACCATTTCGTAGCACTCCCGATCAGAGTTCATTGAAACAAACACAGCTAGACGGAGTCGTCTCTCAATGAGTTGGACAAGCACCATAAATGGAAGGTAGTCACATGATAGCCTGGATATTTGTTAGGCTTGGCCTCAAACTTTGGAATGTCCAATGTCAACTTGGTCAGCATAGGAGGAAAATGTAGATTGTGATAGATGGGATCATTTAATAACCTTGTCAAGTCTGGCAAGTGAAAAGTTTCCAGAAATGGTAATTTGGTTTGTTGATTATAAATAGGGAAAAAGGAGCCTGGAGTTTGGATAGCACCAGGTTGCCAGAAAAAGTTAGGTTGTTGGCCAGGGTTCTGGTAATAACCATGGTTGTCACCAACATATGTATTTTGCACTTGTTGAGACATCATCATCTCACTCCCGTAATAGGACGTAAAGGGTTGGGCTTGCGTCACATTCCAAGGATTTTGGGAAGGGTTGCGCCTTGTCGATCCAACCGACATAGGTGTTGAGCCTTGCCTGGGGTTCCATTGGCTATGCAAGGGGTTTCCCTCAGTCGACATCCCTGACAAGGGGACTAATCCCTTCCATGGATTCCAAGGTCCTTTTGAGGAAGGAATTCCTAAGTTTTCCCCTTGTGCAGGAGTAGTACCCTATACAGGATGTTGTTGTCCATAACCGGGGTTTCCCCCGGCCAATACATAAGCTAACGAGAATGTGTTTTTACCAAATGCGCCAAACAAAGAGAACAATGTCGAACCTTCCGACATGCTATAATAAGGAAGTCCTTGACTACCTACTCCAAACGAACTATAGTTCACGTTCATCCTGGCGGAGTTCTGGTGAGCACCATCGAGTGAAGGGGGTGAAGGATTTATATGACCTCCTCTATAAGGGAAAGAGTTATAGGGAGCTTAAGTGCCCCCCATGGATCCTTGCAGAGGAGCGTTGGAGCTCCCTTACCCAATACCTAAAGTCTGTAGAGTGGAGTAGGAAAGGATAGAGTTCGTATCAAAGCTAGGCATCTCGTATGAGAACGAAGGGCCTGTCACACTCTGGGTGAAAGGAGAAATGATCGCTGCCATAGAAGGAATCAAACCATTGCTCGAGGTAGAGGAATTCAAGACCATAGTGGCCCGAACTAGCGACAGTTGGTTAAGAGGCGAAACACCCCCTGTAGTGATAGTTGTAGAGGGAATGTGAGGATTCCTTAAAGAAGTAGCGTCATTTATCTCCATAGCTTCTTGTGGCACTACCTGAAGCTTGTAAGGTTTAACCTATACGACGATGGGCGTCGATAGATTGGTGATCGAAGGTTTATACGGACCAAGAGCTTCCGCTCTGAGGTTGGCAATGGTTGGTTCCTCCGAAATCAAATTTTCTCCTCTTGGATATGGGTCGGGCTCAGTTTCCTATGGCCCAGTTGCCTCAAAAGACCCTTTGCTGGTCTAGTCTTCGCCTTAGCGGTAGCGGGGGTGGCTCTAGATTAATCGACAACAGGCCAAGAAGCCTTCGCGACCAGCATAGCTCCTGATCCTCCAATGTGTGAGAATATCAATGACACACTAGGGATTTCTATTAACGTTTAAAGACCAACACGCACTAGAAAAATCTTCTATGAGATAAGACAAGCAGATCACTAGCTAGTTGGAAGAATAGTTACACGAACCAACATTAGATCAACTTACCGGTGCAAGTGCAACTCGAATACAGAAGCACCCTCCATCTATACTCTATGAATCATGGTTCGATGTATACCCTAGGTACCGCAGTATGCCCCTGTAATCACCTATGTAAGTCACTAAGATAAAGGCAACTAGGTTGCCAGCACGCGAACAGTCACCAGGTGGGTACAGTGGACAGTCGAGTGGATCACAATGAGAAGGGTATCAAGCCCGAAACCTATCAAGCGTATCGAAAGAAAGTGTTCTAGAAGATGACTGAGGTCCTCGAACGGATTCGAGACCCATGAAGCTCCATGGCAAATGCGATCAACATAATCCCAAGATAAGCCCTCTATATGCGTTACCCACTATGCTTGGTCCGGCTTTGGAGGGGTTATCTCTGCTACCTTTCTGCATGTGACCTCTTTTTTAGCCCCTATGTTAGAGGGGGGTCCTGGATAACTTTCACGGTTACTGGACTTTCAAGCACTCCCTAGCACAAAATCTTATGTTTGTTTTTGTATCCTTGAAGAGTTTCCTCTCCAATCCTAAATCAAGTCTCTAGCCTATACTGCACTGATGGACCCTACAAACACAAAGTCTAATAAATTTTAATTAAGCATTAATTTTAGTGGTTGTCTTAAGTCAAAAGGAAGGGAAATGAAACCAGTGATGTTCTTTAAGAGACGAAAGAGAAGAGCATAAGATGAAACTGAAAACAAACTACTTGTTCTTCACAAATAAAGATTTTTCAAATTAAACTCTTTCACCAAACTTTTCGTAACTACTTTTCTCATATCTTTGAAAAGAAAAACTTAAAACAAGATTTTTCTCAACTACAAGCTACTTAATGTCCTAAGTATTCAAATAAATAACTTAAGAAAACTTTATTTTTCCTTGATAAATGAAGAAACTAACCTAAACTACTTTACCAAACAAAGAAATGAAAGTTTTTTTTTTTTTATTGTTTTACGCTTCAAAACAAGAAATTTGAAAATGAATTCTTTTCTTTTATTTTAATGCAAAAAAGGGGAAAATGACAAGAAGTCAAGACCAAGAAATGACTTATGGCCCAATCACAGATCGCAGGGAGTCACTGACAATACCAAACAGGAAGATCAAATCAGACTCACAAACTTGTCTAAAAACCTTATTAAAGAAAACACAAGAAGTATTTGGTCAGAACAAATCTATGTTGAAGTTAGACCTAGGCTATAGACTGCTATAACAGAGACCAATACTAGATCAAGAAAACCCCTAAGAAGTGTGACTCTTGACAGGGAAGAGGATGAATGCCTCTTCTTTTAAATTTTTTTTATCAACAAGAACGCTACTAACACTTCACCAGCCTGCATATGTACACGAGTTGTCCAAAGGCAGGGCACGTATACATGTGTGCAGGCCCACTACAGACCGCGTACACCTCTGCAAGTCCTCAAAAAAAATAAAAACAAGCAGTCAAGCATCAGCAGGGTGTGCTGGTATGGAAGACCAGAATCCCTTAAATACACAAAAGCTTACATAAACTTAAAAATAGTAAATAAACTTTTTCAAAAACACCCAAAAACAATTTCCCCAAACACCCTAGAGGCTTCCCCAGTATGGTCGCCAATTTTGCTATAGTGGGAAAACCCTCTACGAGCTACACCAGGGTTCTAAAGTGCAGACATAGCTAACCATTTAAAGTCTCCTATTTTTTATCAACTATCCCAACAGTACCCCACAATCATACATAAAAGACAAAGTATAAGGATTCGGTAGGAATACCTTAAACTCTGCGTCCGATGTCGATCCCTTTGCACTTAGTTGTTTCCTGATTGCAAGTCTCCTCCCAAGGCTGACCTGCATTCACCAAAAGACAAACAAGAAACTACAAATATGCATTCTATATATGGATTAGTGGGTTAGACATCATAAACAAGAAATGTAAACAAATCATAGAAATTTAAGACGTCATTTGGCGGGACGGAAAAAGTACTTCTTTATATTAATCTCACAAAAGTCACTTACAATATGAGACCAACATTGCTCCTCAAACTCGGTCTTGGTCTCCTCTTCACAATGCACCAACTGCTTCCACGTCTCCTTCTCCTCTTCAATTTTCTCTACGGAAATGGCAAAGGCTTGCAATGGAGGAAAAAGGAATTCTGGCTCAAACTCACAATGTGGTTGCCAAATATTGGGACAAAGGGGGAATATGGAAATGGGCAGAGTTTCTATTATCTCATGCTTCTTTTTGAAATGGGACCCCAACACCTTCTTTTATAGGCCAAAGGAGATAGACTGGCTATGGACGGTCAAACAGTTAAGTAACGGCCCGAAAATCCGTATCCCTTTGCAATTTTCATTTTTCACTATATTTTGTGAGTGTAAGTGGGCTGTAGTGGTGCAACAAGCATGTGTATGTGGGAAGTAGTGGTGCATGGCGCGTACACCTTCAAAACAATGGTTTTTAGAAGAGCTTGTCCAGTGATGGCTTGGAAAAGATAGCAAGTTAGATGGCCTGATGCCAGGTATGCATGTCTGGCACAATTTAGGGTTATAACAGGGGGCCACTTTGGAGTTTATGCATTTGGCTCTTCCTATCAACCATGACATGACATAAATGATACAAATCCATTTTATATCAACACATCATTTTGACACCACTTGACATCAACCCTTTGACAACAATTACATCAATTACTATATAACCAATAATCAATATATCAATGATACAAACACATCACTATGGAAATACTTGATATTAACCTTTTGACATCAATCCTTTGACAACAATGCAAACATAGTACAATTTCTTCCCCTCAACCTATGAAACCTAAGGAATTGGGATCCCCCTTCACTACACATACTCCTTTATGTCTTCCCTCTTCCCTCCATAGCTATAACACACGGTTGGATAGGAATATCTAATGATAGTGGCTCCATGGATGTTAGCTTCCCTAAGAAAATTAACAAAAAAGTCCATTGTTCAAGGGAAATTTAGTCACACATAAATATCCCTCTCTACAGGCCTTAAAAAAACACTTTCCCATGCAACAACAATGCCAACAAGATTCCCACAACACCTATTGTGGCTGCTCTCAAACTTCAATGGTCTCCACTCTCTTGCTACTCCAAAAACTACATGTAAAAACTACCCACAATGGCCACTCAAATTTCTCTTTTACCCGTGAGAGTTGACTCACATTCCCCAAGGTTGATTTCACTTAGCCCCTATGCTCTCATAACTATGGGATGTGACTTTTCCCACCAACCCCTCTTACTTTTATTTGATTATTGGGCTCTCATACACTCAAAACGAAGATACAAGGTTCACTCAGATTATTAATTTTAGGAAAGTGGATTGGAATTAATTCCCATGAATAATCCCCCCCCCTCGACACCCTTCTTAAGACAATCCTAGAAATTCCCATCTCTCATGGAAACTTATCCCCCAATTACTTTATATGTTTCCACTCACAGTGAATGTAACATTTATATTATTATTACGATCATATACAATGTTTACAAGTTACATATTCAGGCTCTCAACCATACATCATATTTAATTACACATCATTAAAATGAGGATTATAAATGGTCTCGTTACAAACCATGACCCATATAACCAAACATATCACCTTGAATCATTAAAATAATCAACCCATAAAGTTTCTATTACCACTTTCCATGAACAGATTTAACTTATAATTCCTACAACCACTGGATCATATCATGCCACACAACATATAAGTTGACCACTAAACCCCTGACCTATAACCATTACAAACCAATATTTATAATTCATATAACTCTTATAATCACTAAAAACCAAACCCTGACCTAATATTATATAACACTTTTAACCCTTATATCCACTAAACCTAACCTCTAAAACTTAACAAATGTAACAACTAATCCTTATCACCGTAAACCTAGATAACTTTAAAAATTAATCCTTGTGACCCTCTTGTCCCTCGAGATGTTCCACGATGTCAGTGGAATGATGTCGATGCAACCCAAGAGGTAAGACTTAGGACGAGCCTTCAATCCATGCTTGTAATAACAAAAATTATGAAAAAATATCACTCTAGATATTGAAGATTTCATCCCCAAGAGGTATTTGTCCACAAGTGTTTCAGAAAATTGAGTTTAAATATGGGAAAAGTGATGGATTAGCATAAATACACAATAAACATATGAGGCATTTCAATAATGAATCTCTTATTTTATGGAAACGAGATGATGAGTTAATAATTTAGCATTTCTAATAGATATACCATAGCATTAAAACATGCATCACACAATAGACATCTTCAAATATTTAATTACATGGAGGTACCCTCTACACATCATTAAACATAAGGATAAATTAATATAATTGGTCATTTCTAAGAGGAAAACACTTCAATATTATAAGCATACAACATAGTTACATTGAACCTTCTATATAACTTATTTCTTGAGTTTTTATTAATGGGTATCTATTACAAGGGATGAACTTTTCCTTGCAATTTGAGGGGACCTTTCTGTGACTGTTTCTTTATTTGACAACCTTATCCCTTTAATATAAATCAAAATTCTTCTGTTTTTTTGGGGGGGGAAGGTAAAATATCATCATAGAATGAAATAAACTCCTCTAAGGAGTCATCATATATATATTTTTGAAATTATAGAATCTTTTTGGTTTAGTCTTCAGAGCATCTTTCTTCAAAATATGGAGTTTTAATAATGGATTTTCTAGGGAAATATTTTTCACAAATATTCGATGGTCCTTTGGTTTTATGAAGGAGATCTTATTTCCAAATATTGGATGGTTCTTTGGTTTTATAGAAGTTGGAACAAGTGAATTTTGTTTGGAACTCCAATAACATATCTTCAAGACCACTTGAAGTTCCTTAATTGAGGTTTTCAAGAATGTAATTCATATTAATTCACGATACTTTGTATGATTCCATATTTTAGAATTTAATTAGTTTCTTATTTGTCTCAAGGATATAAATATTTCTTCTTCTAGAGCAAGATCTTCCCAAGTTGTTTCAAGTTATTCTCTACTCTTTACTATTGTTATGATTAGGTCTTGTAAACGATCGAAAATAATTCCTTGATTACTGAGTCCAACTTGTATTTGAGGTTGGTTGGAATCTGGTAGACTCATCCAAATTTATGGTCTATGAAACCAACCTTTCATTTTTTGCAGTATGGTCACGAATCTATTGATCTTTTCTCTTGTCAAGGAAAAATGAGCAACATCGAGAGAAAATCTTGTGGGGAGAAAGAAAGACTCTCCTCATTTTTATAGAGGTGGTACTCCTCTTTATTGATATATAGAATATTGTTCTTTTGGACTTATATGCATGCAATTTAAAATCCCAGCAAGTCTTCTAATGAAAACCCTTATACACAGATACACAAACTTTATATACATATGTACAAATTCTTATATACAGGTGTACTTATCAAGAACATCGTATAATTTAATATAAATAAATAACTATATCTATATAGATTTGTATCCACAAGGTCTAGAGTCTTCTTTCAACAAATATTTTTCCTCCCCTTTTAAATTAATGTGAACCTAGAATCAACTATGACTTTGCAATATGAAGGAAAAGTAAATTGGACAAGACATCAAATAACTTTACATGATCATTTATTTGGATCTCAAAAAATATTTTGTTATAAAATACATTTGAAGTCACATGTTTTAGACTCAAAGTCTGACAAATCACTAATGTAATGCCCAAAAATAGTTCTCTGTGGGATAAATTTATAATAATATAAAAAATGTAACAAGTTTAACAATATCTGAAACAAGAGGGATGAAACAACATCAACAATATCTCAATGACAATTATAAATTGAAGTAAACTATATTTTGCATTTTACAAGAAGGGATTTTTCTCCTATAGACCTAGAACAACATAAAAAATGACTGGAACAATTCAGAGAGACAGATGCTCATGAGACCTAGATCTTCATGTTTTCCAAACATACATGGAAGACCTGATGGAAAGAATCAAGAAGAAATAAATATGAGGAGGAAATTTAAGAAAGAAAACTCACATAATCATGGAATGAAAAAACTTTCTTATAACGAGCTCTTCACCATTGTAAAAAACCCTTGATTGCCAACAATAACTGTAAAAAATCCTCCATTTATTTGAATGACTTTCACCCCTTTTATAATATTCTCTTTGTATTCTTGAAACTTATTTTTAGTTATGGTTTTATTTTCCCTTTATGTATCTATTCCATCAACTCGGACCCATTTTAGAAGCTCAAAAGTTTCTTTTAGTAACAATTTTCCAAAAAAAATTAGCTACTAAGCTAGAAAATAGTCCTAACTATAATTTAATTTTTAGGGTATGATAATAATGATTTCATCCATGGAAACCAATGCCAAAGTATTATTATTGTTTCTAGATTCCTAACGAGCTATCATTTTCTCAATTTGGACATCAATATCAAACGTTTTGGCCTGCAAAAGATAGAGACTCGACCACCGTTCATTTACCCATGTGAATTCTAAGCTCTTGATTTTTTAATTCACCTCATTTATCCGACATGCATTGGGGAATAGTTCTCATATCATTTTTATAAGAAAAATGGAATCCCATGTTATTTGAATGTGAAGTAGAGAAAACCATGGAACCCTTCATGGCTCATGCATAATGTAACTTTGCGTTGCCATGCCATCACCCAGTCATCATGCCAAGTCAGTGTTGTGTAATATATGTCCAAACCATACCATCCACGTGTCACCCAAGGATAGGTCCACATCACTACCAAATTTCACAATGTGATAGGTCAACCTTACTACCATGTGTCCCGATATGTCAAAGGAGGGGGGGGGGATAGAAATTAGGAATATAGTGAATAATTTCACTAAATAATAAAATTGGAAAATAGAATTACATAGAAATAGGGAAATTCAAGGGTAGTGTAATGTGGTTTAGTAAAAATCATTAAGAATAGTTAGTGAAAATGACTAAGTGTTGAGAGATTACAATAATGCAAGTTGCAGGGTTGCGCGGGTAGGATGACATGGAAAATAACAAGTGTTGTGAAGTAGTAAAAATAGTTAAGCATGGATAGTTGTGGGGTTAGGAGTGGAAGGTGGATATGAGGGAAGGGGTCCCACAGTCGCATTCATGAAAAATGAATAAGTAGGTTAAGGAAAATAATAAAAAAAATGACTAGGGTAAGTATGGAAAACATGAAAAAATGACTAATTATGGATAATAAAGATGAAGAGAAATGATAGTAAAGAGGAAGGAAAATTGATAAGTATGGAGAAAATTGCCATATATTGGACATATGAACTTTGTTTTATATTTTGTAAAATTATGGATGAATATGACACATAGGGTTGCTCAGTGAGAATATGGACACAAGAAATTTCCTTCTTTTAATATCTTTTCCTTTTCTTCTCTTTTTGTTCAAAAGAGAAACCATCCCTATTAGCCTTTCATGATGAAGAACTGCAATATTGAAGCTGATTTAAATCTTTTTGGGTGTTCATGATCAATAGGTGAAAGGCATATTGTAACTTTCAAAACCAGAAAAAAAAACTGGTCTTCATTTAGAAACTATATAAGTTTAAAAATGCACCCCAATCACCTAGTTGATGGGTGATAGAAAAATGTATCGACGCCTTTATATCATATATAGACTCTATAGTATCTCCTCCTAATATTTAATGATATTTTCATTATCAAACCTATATCTCTGCACTTCTCTTTTCAATATTCTCATAGTTATAGGCTCATGCCTACCTCTTCTTCCATTATAATTTGTCTCAGGATTTCCCATGCTGACATGTAGACCTTTGACTTCCACCTCATGGTTGTAATATCCTTGGGCATCTTACATAAATCTAGGCCTCATATAAGAACCAAAATTATTTTCTTGTACCTCTAATTCTTCAAGAAATGTGCATGTAATTATTATTGTTAGAACATGCATACTATAAAACATTTAATCAATTAGACTACATGTTATTACTCATCTCAATTTATGAAAAAAAAATGCACTAAGTCAAAATATTATTCCTTAGATACATTCCTCTCTAAAATATCTCTCCAATGACTATACTCATCCCTCATTTGGAGTATTGATTGAAAATTTACAACATTCACAAGTTCTTATTTCCAACCATTCCTTTTTTTTTACTATTGCATAAATTAATTTATTAATTTATGAGAGAAATTTTAGTACCCAAGTCAAAATTCTAGTTTGATCGATGGTTTCTTCAGGTCAATAAATTTCTAATGACTATTCAATTTTCCAAATCAGAGCTACGAACTGAAATTTATGGTCTAAGGAAGTTTAAATTGTTTAGAAATTTTACCCCTATATGCTGCATGTATCCTTTATCTCTTACTGCACATTTTTTACATACTCAGATTTCAAATTTGACTCCATGGTTGTATTTTATGGTTCATAAGCTTTCCATATACTACTCATGTGCACCAAACTGATTTCGATGCGAGGATTTATTCCTTTTGGAATTAAAATGGTGTCAAAAATATACCTTGTACTATTTCAATTGTAACTTTCTCATATGATCTCTGTTCTCCACTCGAAATAGCTTGCTAGAAATATCTCTCTAAGGAATATCATTTTAGGATGTGGAAACTA
This sequence comes from Picea glauca, assembly GCA_000966675.3. Classification (NCBI taxonomy): domain Eukaryota; kingdom Viridiplantae; phylum Streptophyta; class Pinopsida; order Pinales; family Pinaceae; genus Picea; species Picea glauca. The sequence continues at coordinate 252,820 of JZKD02S2232768.1, read as the reverse complement.
CATGTACCAAATATAGTACCAGTTCTCTTGGTTTCAACTACCTAAAAATGTCATTTAGGGCCTCAAAATTCCCATGCAAGTTGATGACCTTTAAAAATCTTAAATTTTCATAGAAAATTGATTGTTTTACTATTATAACATCCTTCTAATTGGAGCCATCTATTTGGAAATCAGGAGTAATCTCATCCATTGATCTGTTAAAAATTGTATAGGCTTGTAGATGAATCTCCATCATTGATAACCACTCAAAAGTAGTCTAGACCTTTGATATTCCAACATTCAAAACCCCATCGATGATTGTAAATTGATGATTTTTGTTGGCCCTTGACCAAGTTTTGGGAGATCCTTGATCAAGTTTGACCTATTTTGGGACTTCGACAGCCTGTCGAAGACAGAGCGCAAGACGAAGCAGAGATTGTGAGATCTTGGCCCCTTTCTGGGTCCTTTTGGGGGAATATGTAATGGGTATGGGATGTCGGACCATGGGTTTACCCATGCTTAGGCCTATTTTGTAAAGTATAAATAAGTAGCTAGGTGACATAAGTAGCAGCGGACGATAAGATAAGTGATAAGTGCAAGTGTGGTTTGTAAATTCTTTGTGCATATTGTGAGAGACTTGTAGAGCTAGGTGCAGGTGGTTGTAACAATACTGTGAAGAGATTTGTGCTATAACGCAAGGAAGAAGGATCTAGCGAGCTGCGCAGATCTTATATCCTATGTGGAGTAGGGTTTTGAGGCTCTGTGCATGTAACCTATTGAAGAAGCTAATAAAGAAGAAGAGTTGGTGGACATAGCCCCAGAGTGGGGGTGAACCATGTAAATACTGTGTTATTCTTCTCTGTGCGATGTTCTGATGTATTTATGTGTTATTTGCTAAGTGTTGGATAAAGAAAGATAGATAGATCTGTTTATGCTTTGTGCTTATGATGAATCTGGATGCTAGATCTGAAATAGGTGGATGTGCTTAGTGCTTGAATCTTCTAGATCTTATCCATTTAGTTATGCTAAGTGCTTAAATACATTAGATCTGGGTGAATGCTACGATGCTCTATTTTATATGTGGTGTAGATATTGGTTGAATAATGATGAACTAATGGTGCTAAGTGATCTATTAAGTATTATAATCACAGATTTCTGTACCAGCTAAGGTTACAGACACCTGAATCCTGCAACCACCCCTACCTCTACCTCGAGTGAGACTTCATCTGCTTCGCAGGTGTTGCCTAAAGGGCCAGTAGTTAGGGTTTTATTGGTGCGTTGTTGTAGCGTTGAACCCTGGGTATGCCTCTATGCCAACAAATGGTTCTGTTGCTGGGACCTGAAATTGTGATTGCTGGAAACTAAGGAAGAAGAAGCTTTGTGCAAAGATCTGAACTGAAATTGTGAAAGATCTATGTGTAGATCTATTGCTCTAGTGCACAATACTCTACTTAGTTTGACAAGCTCTGTGCTAAGTAAAAGAAGTCTGATCTAAAGAAAAGAGGTAGGATCTGAAAGATATGTGCTCTGATAAAGGTAAGAATAATGGAAAGTTATAGATCTTAAGGCTTTGTTCTTTGTAGAAGTAATATTAGTGGAAATTTTTGTTTCCAAAGTATGAATCTAGGTATGTTTGATAGATTCCATCCTAGCTTGAAAACTAGGGTATTAATAGATGAAAGAAGATTTGATATGAATAGATCTGATAAGAATAGTGAAAAATATGTCATACCTATGCGTAGAAAGAATGTTTGGACTAATAAGTGTATGCAAGATCCTAGAAAGAAATGTTTGCAGGTTAGCTACCATGATCCTAGTGCGCAGTACATGAAAGGCTGGGGATCACTTAAATGAAAGAGAGGATTAACCCTCTGTTACAGTTGCAGAAAACCTGAACATCTTGCTAAGGAATGCGCTGGGAGAAGACCTAGTTGTTTTTGTTGTAAAGATATGGACCATGAAGTATTGGATTGCCCTAGAATGATTGCTAAGGTTGAAAGAATGAATATGAACCAAGAAAACCCTAAGGAAGATCTCGAAACTAAGATTATGATAGAATCCTAGGAAGAATCAGAGAAAGTATTGCTACAGATAAGAGAAACCCTGAATGATCACCGACATGTCAGCTTATTAGAGATATTCAAAGAAAAATAATGCCTTGAAGCAAGAATAGGAGACTTCAACATTGACTGTGTTCTCGATGAGGAAACATAGGTGAATATCATGACAGAGAAAACTTGGGAAGCTATAGGGAGGCCTGTTATGATTCCTTCATTAGGAGGAATAGGACTATTCAAAGAAAAGTTGATAAACCTATGTGGAAAACTCACCCAGATACCTATGAATGCCAATGGAACTTTGATAGAGGAATATTTAGAGATTATTAAATTTAATGAGAACAGTACCCCATTCACCATGCTACTAGGAAAACCTTGGATTGAAAGAGATCATGCCAGAAGAAAATAAGAAGAAGAAGTTTTAGAACAGATGAATCAAGAGTTAAAAGAATTTATGACTAGAAGGACCGCACACTTGATTAAAGAACATAATAATAGATCAAAGCTATTTAACACCAGAAACCTGGATGTCGAAGTTGCAAGAACACTAGAAGAACCATTGAATATTGAAATACCTATTCCAGATAAAGAAGAAGGGTTACCCTTGAATCTTAGGAAAGAATCTCAACAACACAAAGTAACTATGCCAAAAAAAGATAAGGATCAGAATGGAAAAAGGCATACCAAGACAAAGCTCACTGGGAAGAAGGATAGAAAGATAAGTAAAAAGAGAGCTAAGATTGACAAGTTGCAGAAGATTCCAGAGGGAACCTCACAGAAGGAAAATTTGAAAAATTGGAGCTTCGTCGGGATACCAGAACAATGACACATGGCACTTCACCATGGAAAATAAATATAGTTGTTAGGGACATTATAACCGTTAGAAAAATGCTCCGAACGGGCATAAATACATTTATGGACAGACAACTCACCAACCGGTCGTTGGGACCATGCCATAATGGACAGAACAGAGTTAATGAAGGCTTCATACCTGTTGCAAGCGACCCGTTGCCGAGTTATGTATTTATCCTGTCGCGCCATACACCGAGAACAATTTTTCCAACTGAGAATTTGAGCCCGTAGACTAAGTTGATTTTATACAGTGATCATCATGCTCTTTCTCTCTATCTCATTATTGTGTCTAAGTTACCCCCGAACTTGAGATTGTTAACCCCGAGCGTGTATGTCAGATGAGTTGAGCGTTGTAGAGAAAGCTGTTGAAGAAGTTCTGATTGACCTCATGACTGGAAGAGTCATTTTGATGTATACAGGTGTACAAGCATCATCAATGAGAGTACTGATAGCCTCTCTGTCCATTGCTTGCGGAGATGGACCATCCTGACCATCAGATGAAAAGAGAACCAAGCACAGGGATGATCTAGCGAATGCCAAATTGATCCCGACCATATTACCCACCTATTTACCACCTTTGAGTGGTGAAATAAATCAAGATAGTGTGCCCAGAGATTTCGAATACACCTTGGTCACTGCGTACCTCTCGAAAGGGATACGCACAGTTCGAGCAAACCAAGATAAGATTGCAGCGTTGAAGTTTAGCAACTTCAACCTCAGAGATCACAAAGTTTAGAACATGCTCTCCCCACATAAGTACTTGACCCAAAATAAGGGGAATAATTCAAAGATAATCCCTCAGTTGTGGACTATGAACCTCGCGCAGTCCACCCTGCTCAACATCATGAAGATTTCCCACTTCGGAAGACACCAGGAGGTAAATGCATGTGTCAATTTGCTGATGTACTATTACCATGGCAGTTATTTGTGGCTAAACCATCGTATAATAGTTTATCCGATGCTGATCAATCAGATTACGGGGTTGAGTATGCAAGGACCCAATCCACAAGAGTTTTACACTGAAAAAGACATGGATCGCACTCTAGCACAGAGGATCAAGGACACTTATGGCGATGTCGAGAAGGGAAAGTGAGGCTACAAGGTAGCTTCTACCCAGAGTGTCACAATGCACCTTGCTTGTCAGTTGATTGCAAGGAAGTTAGTCCCAAAGAACCGAACTACCCAAGTCACCGATTTTGTAGTCGACCTCGCAGGCAAGTGCGCTAGGACTTCATATGAATTGGGCGAAGTACCTGGTGAACCAGTTGGAACTCGACTGTAGGGAAGCACAGGAGAAAGGATATGAATTTCGTTTTAGTTGGCTCTTGATCCTTATAGATTTCATTTCCTAGGAGCTATCAAAAGGTGCGATCTTCCCGGACATTGATCCTTTTGAACCACTAGCCACGAAGTTTAGTAAACTATGGTATTCAAGCGATATGAAAAAATAGTGGCAGTCAAATGTTTTTTTTGATACTTACTACAATCAATTGAAGGTATCCATACAGTCCAAGCCTCGCATGACTCTGAACAATCTACACCAGTTCAGGCTTCTGATGAAGTTTAGCACAGATTGACATTTTACTTACATCACAATGCGCGCTGACGAACATAAGCAACAACTTTAGTCCTACTAGAAGCTGATGGAGGAGGACTTGGAGGAGATCACTAAGGACTGGTCGGTGTACCTCCTTATTCTAGCATACCCTGCGGATATATCCAACATAGACAGCCCAAAAACTTCGCAAGATAGACCCGGACCTAGCAGGACAAAGAAGATTAAAGAGGTCCAAAGATTAGATAGTGCATCTGAGAAGACTGCCTCCATTTCACTAGAGAAAGGAGGTGCTGGAGAAGAGGTAGGCGACAAAGAAGTCAAACAGAAGAAAGGAGATGAGGTTGATCCCCTGAAGAAGAGGAAAGGTCTGCCACCGAAACCTTCCTCCCGAAAGAAATCGAAGGCCACCATGACCAAGATGTAGACTGTCCTCACCTCCGATGACTTTGAATTCCTCATGGCGGCCCTGCAAGATGCTTCACTAGAAATAGCAAAGAAACAAGAAGAAAAGCAAGAGGAGATGTATGATCGAATTGAGACTAAACTCTAAGGGGTACAACAGACCCTACAGTCCAGCCGCGCAGTCTCCACTGTGCTGGGAGAAGAAAAATTAGGAGATGAACTAGCTCAACTCCATCACTTAGCCGATACAGTCTGTGACATCCCCAAAAATAAATTATTTTTGAATTTTCAATCTCTTAGAAAATTTATTCCGTTTTTGGTAAATTCGAAATTGGAATTTTTTTTCCATTTATGGAAATTTTGAATTTTGAATTTGGTTAATTGTAATTAATAATTATGACTGTTGGGAAAATATCTGATTTGACCCAACTGACTACTTGATTGTGACACTTGTATGAAAAAAAAATATTTTATAATTATTGCAGGAGGAAAAATGGAACAACCATGTTGAAATCAGCTGACCATGACTCCATGTGTGGGGAACATGTTGCAACTACCTTAGGGCTGATTGTTACAAGTGGTAAATCAGGAATTTGGCCATTGGCGGCCCCTGAAAATCAAGGATTTGGAAAGCTGTGAAAATTCCCAAGAGGGAAAAAGACCTAGGAATTTTTGGTTTTTGATATATAGCATATGTGAGGAGGCAGGACGCTGCCTAGTATGCGGGGAAAAATAACTACTAATTGCTTTCTGTTATGAACACTATTTTCTTAGTGTGAGGTAAGGAGAGGACTACTGATACATGAGGACATTGTTGAGGAGGAATTCCAAGTTTTCTCTCATGGATTCATGGTCAGGCTAGGGGGTGAATAGGACAAGTGATTTGTCTTCCCTGTTCTACAGTTGGGAGGAACGTGGTTGTTCCCTTTGCCTCCCCGTGAAATGGTTCAGATATGTTATTATATGCCTTCTCTGCATGGAATGACTAAATTGATTATTGAAATGTATATGCTATTTAGGTTTGAAATAATATCATGGATGAAATCTGTTCGATCATGTGAAGCTTAAAACTGACAGAACACCTCCAAATTTAGTTTTGAGTTTTTCTTTGGCTTACATATAGAATGAATATTGTAGTTTTCCTTTTATTTATAAAACGGTTCGTATGACAAAATTATGGAAAAAAATTATTCTATAGGCTAAATTACTACTATACATATATATTTATTTTGGAACTAGTATGAAGCACTAATTATTCCATATATATATATATATATATATATATATATATAGGTATGTCTATTTGTACAGTCGACAATCTACGTGGACGTTATAGAAGAAAAATCATATTTAATGTTTATAACAGAAATCATATATATATGTATAGATCTGTCCTATACTATGTAAGTAATGAATTACTCCAACAGGCATGTAACTACAACCATATAAATTAAATATGAAATATGAAAGGATGTTAAAATTTTCTGCAATAGGAAGTCTGGAACCCCTCAATAAATTTTATTTGTAGCTCAAGATTTCTCTATCTACACTGTGTAAGGAAATATTGAATAATGTAGCCATGTACATACAATCACTTGAGTATAAGTCCTGTAGGTGAATGATTATAAAGAAACATAGTAAGTAATTGAAATTTTAATCGTACCCATGCTAAGTCTAAAATCGAAGCAAGGAGAAATCTCTATATATGCATGGAATAAGGAAGAAAATACACTTTCATATCCTACAGTGAGGAATATCAGAGTCACGACATTCTCAAAATATCAAAGTTAGGTGAAACAGTATGGAAGACTTAGATAGCATATTAAATGTCTATACGACCTGAGTATATATGAATGTAAGTTAAACTACATACAGTTCGTAACCATGATTTCAGACTACACAGACTTTAGAAACTGAAGTGCTACATAAGGCGACAAACCAATATAAACAAAGCTAGGTATAGGAAGAGGCTAGAATGGCGAGAAGTATTGAATAACATCCTTCCACTTGTCATGATATTATTTTCAAATAAACAGAGGAAAAATCCTGTAGCACAACTTCAAATAAATTTCTACATATATCAACCTAATAGAAAACTAAGAATATATTCAAGTCTTATGAGAATACTATTCTTCATATAAACAAGTGGATTACATTATCATAAATCGAGAATTTCCCCCTTTCCAGCCATTACCAGAATATGAGCAAAACTACTTAACATTATTAAATCGGCATGGAGATCATGTCCTTCACTGATTGAATTCCTGAAGAGTACAAAGGGAACTTGAATACCTTTTGTGCCGAGGATAGGGATGAGCCTCCGGGGTTTGCACAGACGAGAACTCTGCAAGGATTTACGATTTAATGTTAGTAAATATATGAACAAAAGATATGAGAATCATCATTTAAAGAATAAATAAAAGTAACAATCGTTCCACATTAGTACTTAAATTAGGACCTGTAGTCCCAGTGCCCTCCTATGGCTGCGTTCTGGTCGAATGGACAATCCACGATGAGGTTTGGGTGATCCTTGGACTCCTGATGGATACCCTCGTAAAAACAGGGTCCCATCATTAATTTTTTCATCAAAGTATATACGTCTACATCTTCATACAAAAACAAAAAAAATGACAACAGAGCTACTATTTAACTATACTGTGAAAAAGATATATCATACGAACAGTTCAAAGGACCAAAGGAAACTACACATAGAACCAATATTCTTTATTATATAGTATACTCTAATTTCAGTGATAAAATGGGACTTCAAATTAGTGTACCTCATCCACAGACGACGACAATGACACTAAGAGACCGACTCAACCTCAGCAAGAACTATCAATTCAACTTTCACATGCTGTAGATAGTTACTATGAATTGTTTGAGAAACATAGTAGACATATTTTCTATTTCACCAGACTAGCAGGTTGTTAGCCGTTAAAGAAAATAAAAATAAAAATCATATATTCGTAGAGACCAGTGAAGAGTTTGTATAAAGCTACCGAAGGGTGGACCCACCCTTCGCGAAGAGAAAGAATGAGAAAATTTATATGAGATGCTACATACGGGTGTACAGTCAATCTAATAAAGCCACACCAGAACTTGAAACCAGACATTGACACACAATAACCAGGTATAAGCATAAAGAGTTAACAATACTACGACATAACAGAACCCTAAAGTGAAAACTACACGAAAGGGAACTACGCAGGCATTTTCTCCAAGTTCGGAACAAGAATATGGAGTGTCACGACCTCCATATGGACTGAGGTGGGAAAAAATGAATAACCCAACTTTTCTTACAGAACAAGAATAATCTCGGAAGAATGTCAAGCAATAATTTAAATAAAAACCTATAATAAGAGTTATTGCATGGATATAACCTTCGAGACTCCTCTCTGTTACTTACAACATGATATCCATTTAAAAACTTACCAAGGGGAAAAGGAAACATCATCAAAATCCATGATTAACGTGTTGGACACACCTACCACACTTAGAGGGGGGGGGGTGAATGAGTGTGGATATCTTTTTCCCAAAAATTCCCTCTTACACAAAAACTCCTTAGTTAACATTCAACATTTGTTCATTACTCATTGCTGTCATTTATAATAAGTTAGATGTGAATACATATCAGCAACATATATCAACAACATATCATCAACAAATCGTCTCCACAAGGAACACAAAGAACACAAAGAACACAAGATGTATGTACAATTTTTATTTTTATTATGGACTTCAATCCAGGGGTTTTTCAACAACAACTGAATAGAGTACAACTCTACAAGAGAACCATATCTATATGAAAGACTCATCTTACATTATTAGCACCAACTGAGATGAGGCAACAATCCTCAACAATTATCAATCTGTCAACATAAACAAGTGCATCAACCATGCACCAACTTGTGCCAAACAACCTGTAATCAACCTATACCATAAACAAGTGCATCCAACCATGTGCCAAGTATATACCAATCATGTTTCAAATAATAATCAACAATGACTCATCAATATGTAAAAACATCATCAACTATACACCTCATGTATGTGCCAACTCATCAACTGCTTGTCTCAACCATGACTAGTTTTGGATTAGTCAACAATCCCAACTTGAAATAATCATAACTTTGTACCTGTAATGAATAAATATATGAAACTGATACACAATGTTATTCAATGATTTTTATGTAATTAATCCAGGTGGCACTACTTGGAACCTCTCAGAAAAGGTGTTAGAAAAAATGGCATAGCTTGCTGAATTCTGGCTTATTCTAGAGAGCGACCTTGTAGAGCATGGCCTGCACAAAATATTCATTGAATTGATATGAAACTATTAAAATTATACTACAACCTGTACCATAAACAACACATTTGGGATCACTGAATTTTGATCTGTTATGAAGAAGTTATGATGTTTTTACCCGAAACACCTGTTTTTGACTAGTTTCAGGACTAGCCACAAACCCTATTTTCCACGGAGTGTAAATCCCAAAATACAATGACCCACAAGATGAATTTTTTACCATAGATACTTGGGTATTGTTTCTCAATATAATAGCAATTTCATGGTCTGAATCATTATAGAAAAAAGGTTATAGCAAAAATGGTGATATGACCTGTAAATAACATACCTTAGAAAGAACCATCAAAAGAATTTATCCTTCCTTGCATTTTAGCATTCTTTTCTTCACCTTTCCTCAGAATTTCAGCTTAGATATCCTTGGTTATCTTAGACACATATATATATTCAATATTCTCAAGTGTTATTAAAATGAGAGAGCCTTGCCTCTTATTTATACTCTCCAAGTAGCTTCCTTAAAAACATCTTCTAGGTCACTTGGCC